>PVIC010002762.1:0-74378 GCA_004025085.1 Thryonomys swinderianus
GATGAGGGGAAGGAATAAATATGATACAGAAAGAAAATAAAAGAGCATGTATAAAGGGGGAGGAGGGGGGAGTGGGTAGGGATATGGGTAAAAATGAGAATTAACTTGTGGCATATACTGGTACAAATTTCCCAATGTTATATGTGATTTTGAGATGTATATAAATTGTACCAATAAAGAATTCAATTAAAAAAAACACTGCTAAACAAGCTAAAAGTTGAGGCAAATGATTTGCGAACCACACATCCAACAAAAGACTGGTGCCTACAATATACACTGAGAGTTCTCGAAGCACATGAGAAAAAAATGCTCAAAAAAAGGAGCCCAAAATAAATAAATAAATAATAAATAAATAACAGTTGTTACACTAACAAGTACAAATAAGTGGAAAATAAAACAATGTCCATTGCTAGTCTTGGAGGAAATATAATTTTAAAACACAAGGAGATATCACACCTATCAGTACAGCTACTTATTTTGGAAGTGACAGTATCAAATGCTGGTTAAAATGTGGAGAAACCAAACCTCAATATAATACTGATGGAGGTTTGTGGAAAACAAATCAGCATTATCTTATTAAACTGAACACATATGTACCATGCAATACAGCACCTATAGGTTTGGGCATTTATCCAGCAACCATCAGAGTTCATATTAACATAAATATCTGTATATACGCAAAATTTACAGACTCTTTATTCATAATAAAAGTGCTCCTCAAAAGGTGACTATTCAAACTAACAGTGTATACCATAGTATACTATCCTTCAATAAAAAAGAATTAACTATGGTTATAGGTAATATCTTTCTTTTTTTTTTTTGAGACATAGTCTCACTTTGTAGTTCAGGCTGGCCCTGAGCTCACTATGTAGCCCAGGCAAGCCTCACACTCAGCAATCCTCCTGCCTCTGCCTCCCAGGTGCTGGGATTACAAGCATTAGCCACCACTCCCAGCACTGTGATATGTAGTGCTTATTGCTGGTGGGTGTAAGTATTGTTGTATGTGGTTAATGGGGATCAAACCAGGGACCTTGTGCTTGCAGGGCAGGTGCTGGAACCACTGAGCTAAATCTCCAGCCCCTACATGTAATATTTTGATGAATATCCAGATATTACTAAGCTAAGCCCCCCCAAAAGGCACTCATTATATGCTTTTCTTCATATAACATTTTGAAATAAAACTTTTTAAGGAAGTAGAAAACATATTCACTACTGTCAGTATATGAGTTGGGTGAAGGTAGGGAAGGAAAAGTTGACAAAAATCCAATAATTTATTATGATAAAAAATCTCATAACAAATGTAGTTGGTAAGGCATGGAACACAATACAATAATGCACATGGCTGATTTATACTCAAAGATACAAAACTAAAAGCTTTTGCCTGTATTTAACCACTCCTGCACCTTCTATTCACCATAGTACCAGAAGCCCTTGATGGCTCTATCAAACATAAGAAAGAAATAAAATGCATCCACTTAGTAAAGGTATACTTAAATTTTTTTTCCATCTGTTGGTGATATGGTTTTATATTTAGATATAGAAAATTCTAAAGACTCCACCAAGAAACTGTTAGAAATCAGAAATAAGTAAAGTTGCAGGTGACAGAACACAGGGTAAATAAAAATCAGTAGCATTTCTATGCACTATCAACAAACTATCTGAACAAGAAATCATGAAAATGATCCCATTTGTAGTAGCTACAAAGACCTGAATTTCACTAAGGAGGTGAAAGATTTGAACATCAAAAACAGCATGACATTGATAAAAAAAAAATGGAAGGCACACAAAAAAAGAGGTATTTCATGTTTATGGTTTGGAAGAATACTTTTAAATGTTTATACTAGCCAAAGTTATCTACAGATTCAGTTCAATCTCTATCAAAACTCCAGTGATGATTTTTGCAGAAATAGAATAAATCTATAGGATTGAAGTGTAACTGTGTGTTTGTTTACATCTGCACACTTGTGTACTCACTTATGTGTGTGTCTCAAAAGCAATCCTGAATGAAGCCACAAGCATTATAGGACCTTATTTCAAAATATGCTACAAAGCTATGGTAATCAAAACAGCATGGTGCTGAGATATATTACCAATGCAACAGAAAAAAAAGGCAAGAAATTAACCTATGTATTTATGACAGATAATCTCTGGCAAAACCGATGAGAGCATAAAATGGAGAATAGACAGTCTTTTCAATAAAGTGTGTTGGAAAAGTCTGGATTTTATGTGGAACAATGAAATTGAGTGTTATACTACACACAAAAACTAGACTTAAAAGGACTAAAGATTATACTACAAGACCTTGATCTGTAAACTTGTTAAGTAAAATAGGGCAAAAGCTACATATCACTGTTTTGGATAAGGTTTCAAATCTGGGCTGAGATGTAGCTCACGGATCTGGAGAAAATAATTACAAACTATACATCTTACAAGTGGTTTACATTTTTAAAAAAACATAAGGAACTTGACTCAACAGCAAAAAACCCCCAAACAACCCAATTTCAAAAATGGGCAAAGAACCAGGCATGGTGGTTCATGCCTATAATCCCAGCACTCACGAGACAGAGGCAGGAGGACTGCTGAGTTCAAAGGCTTGCCTGGGCTACATAGTGAGCTTAGGGCCAGCTTGAACTACAAAGTGAGACCCTGTCTCAAAAACAAAAAAAATGGCCAAAGGGTCTTAAAGACATGTAGATGACCAAAATGTATATAAAAAGATGTTTAACACAATTTTTAGGGAAATGAAAGCTAAAATCACATAAAGAGCAATTCACACATGAAGAAGATGAAAGACATCAAATTTTGGCAAAGGTATATAAAAAGGGAACTTCTTCTACCAGGCTGACAGCAACTCTACAAAAACTATGCTGAAATCTACAAAGAGACATGATCACTGAGCTGATGCCCCCGACATGGAAGACAACTAAGACTTGGAGTTTTGGCAAGTTAATTCCCTGATGAAGCAAAATTCAGCACACTCAGTAAGAATATAACCAAATGCAGCGTCCCCAAAAATATGTTCTGCACATTGTCTAGCACACAATAAAAAATTACTAAGCATATGAAGAAATATGAGCTATTAGAAATATGAGCTTAAATAAGGAGGCAGTGGAAGCAAAAATTAGAAATTAATTCTGTCTACTTGGGTGCTGAAATTGTCAGGGAAGTTATTAATGTAACTATTATGAATGAATTCAAGTAATTAAATAAAATATACTCAGGAGTGAATGAATGATTAATCTCAACAGAAAGTTATAACTATAAAAAGAAACAAGTAAGAACTCTAGAAATTTTTTTAAAAGTTCACTAATAAGGATTGCTAGATAAAATGGGGAAGATGGACATGGCCAAAATACAGGAATGGCAACAAGGGTACAAGTGCAATTAGTCCAATCACAATTCCAGGGAAGAGAAAGAAATTGAAGAAATAATGATTCCATTTTCCCGAAGGAAGTAAGAAGACTAAAATTATGGATCCAAGAAGCTCAGTGGGTAAATGCCAACAATGACAGAGATGGATCATAATCAAGCAGATGAAATTCAAAGATAGAAAAATCTTAAATCAGCAAAAGAAAAATGATGCATTATCTACAGGGGAAAAGTAATGGAAATTTAATCCACTTCTCCAAAACAATGGAGGCTAGAAAATGACAGAGCACACATATTTTGAAAAATAATCTCATGTAGTATGTAGTTTAATTTGTAATATTTTATAGCCTCTGTTTTTGATGTCCTATTTAGAAAGTATTTCTCTAATCTAAATTATCCAAAGTCCAAGTACCATGAATAGCACTTTCATAAACATTCTCCAGTTAAACTCTTTCTTGTGTATATTTCCTGCCCCTGTTTTGACCAACGTATGAAATGATAAACTACCTTGCTATGAAATTTAATCAAGATCACTAGTTGTTTTGAACATTTCAGTTTCTCAAATAATAACTAAAGAGACTAGTATTTAATGCTTTGGTTACCATTTCACTATTTCTGTCATAAAATATTGATAGCTACAGAATTTCTGAGACACCAAAATCTGGTGGGAAAGAGAGGCTACATCTTTGCTTAGATCTTCAGTTTACACAAGGAAGTATATTTTTAAACTTAGATTTTATGTGCTTGGCATAGTTACAGCTAGAACGTTGATGGACATCAACCTACCTACCTTTAAACTAGTGTGCAGTATACTTCACTACAAATTTTCTTGTTTTTTCAAATTTTAAAAACTCTCTCATCACTAAAGTGATCAAACAGAGGCAGAAGATTCTGAGTATTTGGGAGGAGTTGGTTTCTGTTTTTCTCAGCTAACAATGTAACACTTCAAGGATTTTCCAGTGATAATTGGTGCTAAATCAGATTAACCTGACTTTTGATTTTTTTTTTTCCTTACAAACGTGTTACAGCCCTCTTTGCTGAATTCCCTTGACTGGTGCAATAGAGTAGAAAACTTATAAAGATGATTTCAGAAAGGTTAGAAAGAGAACAATCAAACTCAGTTTTTGCTTGTGATTTGGTTTGGTTTGATTTGGTTTGGTTAGGGCTGGACAGAGAAACAAGATCACCTAATCAGCTTACGTCATATGTCCTCTAGAAAGGAGAGACCCTTGTTACTGGCAGTTCAGTTAACAAGAGGGATAAAAACTAGGTATTGATCCAGATCTCAAGCTCATCCCTCAATAAAAGAACAGGAGAAAAAAACCTCTCCCTTTCGGTCTTGAAATAATGCTGTGTTGTCTGCCTAAGTGCAGCTGGAGACAATCAGGGCACCACCTCTCAACAGGCCTCCACTGGAAAGGGTCTTAAAGTCAGTGCACTCTCCAACTTCCCAAGGTTAATTGCAGCCCTGTCGTAAGTTCCAAGTGTGGAAGGGAAATGCACTAGGAAGAGAGGAACAGGGGAGCCCTTGCAGGCTCTTTCATGAGGTAAACAAATCGTCCTGATGGTAAAGAAAAACAATGATATGTAAACTGTAAAATGTACACAAATGTTCCTCAGGGTCACCCAGATACAGATAAGTACACCATTTTGGGTGGGTTGTGAGAGAACCTCCTCGTACAAACTCGTGGAGTTTCTCCTTTAGATGTCTAGGAAATGGAGAATGGCAACAAACATCACAAAATGTTGACATCACTGATTCATGTATTAATTTTGGTCCTCCAAGAAACAGATGCTGAGTTACAATTAATAATACGAAGGGTTACTGGAGAAATGCCTGTGAAGGAAGAGTTGGAAAAAGCAAGAGGCATCTTCAGGTGGATTCAGATTGGACACCCAGCAGAGAAGGGAAGAAGGGGGATGGGGGCGAGTGCTGCAGTGTTGCACAGCTGAGGTTTAGCAGACCCAAGGCAGTTGCCCCTTAAGGAATCTCAGGTCCTGTGATAGCAGGTCTATGTTAAACCCCTGCCGTGCTTAGCCACCTTTGGGGGAAGCCTAAGGAAAGTGTGCTGTGAACATGGACCTACTAATGGGTCCAAAAAGGCAAAAACCTGAGGCCATCAATTAACTGTGTTTCCTATTCCAAGAGATTCAGTGGCACATTTTCATGGCTACCATCATATACAAAGAGTTCTTACAACTCAATAAGATAAAAGGGGGAACTCTGTTATAAAAATAAGCAACAGGTATTAGACTAAGTTGCCTATTATTCACTCAGAACTACTTTCTCCTTTATGTTCTCTACATTTGGGGCTGGAAGAATCTCTGCCATCAGGATTTGGGGTCACAATGCACCAATGAGAAGGATTCCTGGGAGACCCTGGGAAGTGGAGAAGGAGGAAAAGTCACTGCTCCCCCGTGACCATATTGTGGAGGGTGAAGTGGTCTTGTCTCAGCGATGGAGGCTTCTGCCAGGGGCTTCTGTGCCTCACTGGAGCTTTAGGAAGCAGGACACAGCAGCATGACACTGGACACTTCAGCATGTCCCCATCTTCTAAAAGCAAGTTTGGGTGCAGCTTCCTTCATCTGCTGCCCACTCTCTCCTAATAGTCTTCAAGCCTCTCGTTCCTGTATTAATTCACTTCCTGTTTGAAATACTATAGCAGTTTCTGGCCAAAATAACTGATAACAGCATGACAAACACATTATAAAAGAATAAGTGGAAATTATATGAAATAAATGTGTGAAATATGTTCACAATTTTAGAACACAAAGTTTTAAATCATATATATTTCTACCTATCAAATTGGCTGATTTACGTCATTTACACATAATTACAGAAGTGCCTATTTTATTATAAATCCCCAAAGTTGAGAAAGGACAAAAAATTATCCCATGTACTACTATTGCGAGTTTACATTTTCTAGTTATATTTATTGGTACTTTTGTTTGGCATTGGTACTTGAACTCAGGACCTTGCACTTGCTGGGCCGGCCTAGAACCATTAAGCTAAATCCTTGGCCCTTTAGAGTCATATTTGTAAAAGCTTTGTAGGAGGCAATATGTATTATAACATTTTAAGTGCTCATAACCTTTAACACTCTTAATTATAGATATGGAAACTAATCTTTAAGAATATATAGTTTAATTTTTTAAAAAACTAAATATCTAAATTCTTAAATTTACCAGACTGTCTTAGTTCTTTCTGGCTTCTGTTGCAGAATGTCTTAGGCTGGATAACTGGCAAAACACAGAAATTTATTGCTCAGTGTTCTGGAAACTGGGAAGTGTAAAATCAAAGCACTAGCAGACTGTGTACCTGGGGAAGGGCTGTTTCTCTGTAGATAATGCTTCTTATGAAAGTTGAAAGGGCTGCCTCACACTTCTCTTCTAAGGACACCACTTCTATCCATAAGGTCAGAGCCCTAATAACTAAGCAGCTCCCAAAGATCTCAAGTCTTTGCACCTTTGCTTTGGAGGGTGAGCTTCAACGTGCAAATGTGGGGAAGAGGAACAGAAACCTTCGGGCCACAGCAAGTACCCACAGCTGAAGCACTGTGCAGCTATAGTAAATCATATTTTAGTACACATTTAATAACATGAGGAAGAGTTCATGAAATATATACGTAGAAAAGTAAGATCTACCCAAACAGTACTACACATGATATATACAATGCAGTATGTACATCATACACATCTGATAAATGAATGTGTACATTTCTCATATATTTTTCTATGAATATAATTTACACTCAGGAGCCAAAAGTGAGAAAATGTGATGATTTTTATCTTCATACATTTTTGACTTTTAAAAATGTGCTATGTGCAGGTCCATAAACCCTTCAATGTGCCTATAACAGCCCATCCACAGGTGAAGAGATGAGGCAAAGTGTTTCTACTCTTCGTAAAGATACTGGTTTCGGTCTTTAACTTCCTTTTCAAGTAACACTTGAAATGACAGAGACATGGAGAGAATGTGAGTGACATGGCCTAACTCGTGTGCTACACGGGAGCAAAGGCCCCAGTTGGCTGTGGGTCAACTAGACGCCAGCATCCTGGACGATACCCCGCAATGCCCAGAAGAAAGGATGCCACATGCAGGATATGAGCACATCATTTGCTCTGGGCTGCAAGAATACTGGCAGGTGACTCCGAAGGCAGAGCCGTCCTCTCCTCCGACCTTTCTACAGCGTCCTGCGTGGTACAGTTGCCTCAGGTCCATCAAGTGTCAGAACACAGTGAGGGAGCTCAGGCCACAGCAATAGCCTTCTGGGCAGTGTTTTCGTTGTCTTCCCATTTCACCTCTTTGACCCTTAAAAGAATCCGTTGAGAAGCCAGGTTTTCTCAGTGAATGCTGACATTAATCCCTCTGATCTGTCACTTGGAATCATAAATCCCAGAAACAGCTCCTAAGTCTACTATCTATTGTTTTTTATGAGAATGATTGACAGATTCTTTTTATTTTTTTAACCTCAAAATCTCTCATACCTGCTGATTTTCTCACCACTCGCTCAGACACCTGCCAATCGAAGGCATCAAGTGTGTGGTGATTGCCCCCCCATCTCCAAGTAGACTGGGGGTTCCTGTGTCTCAGGAGACACACACACACACACACACCATTGTGATGCAGCTGCTAATGCACCTTCCTTCTTTTGTTTACTCATCTGAATGCTCCCTGTCCTGAAGTCTTAAGTCAAGCAATATCACCTTTGAGTCTCCCTGGAACCTCCCTTTCTGTAGGCTCCTCAGCTTCCATCTCACCTGAAGTCTACAAAGTAGCTCCCTCAGATTCAGGCAGGAGGGGTCTTCCTTTGGGTTTTGGGATTTGCAGAGTTGAACTCTGCCTGTGTTTGGCATGGCTTTCCCCTGGGTCTGGGAGACTAAAGTGATATGCTTGTTTGGAGCCTGTACACTCCCTTCTATGCCTAGCTCTAGGTCCCAGAATTCCCCTGCTCTAAACAGCCATACAATCTCTTTTAAGGCCTTTAGGCCTTTTACCTGGGCTCACCCTCTCCAGACAGACAATATCACAAGAGCATGCACCTCGAGGACCAAAGCCAAGGATCAACTGTGTACACGGGTGTTGGCCTGAGTGTCACATATGTTACCATGGCCCCTTGAGAGGTATGCATTGGCCAGCTTTACCTGTGCTGAGACTCAATGGGTAATGAGCAGGGTAGTTTGACTCATTATTCCCAAGCTTTTAGCCCATGGTTGACAATCCCCAGGCATGAACATCATGAGGGAAGGGTGCAGTAGAGCAAACCTGGGCTCTTCATGGCAATCAGGAGGCAAAGAGCCAAGGAAAAGAGCCAGAGAGGAAAGGGACATGGAGCAGAGGTAATAATGGCCAAAGCCACATTTCTAGGACCCTCCCAGACATACCTGCAAGTGTGCGTGACTGACCCCAGGTGTCCCCCAAGCCAAGCACGAGGACAATGAAGATGGAGCAGCACAGTGTGGGACAAGAGGGGAAAGGGAAGGTGGAGCCACTCTGCCAGCGCCCTACGCCGAATCACATGACTTCACCACTGCACCCAAGTGCAGCGTTTGGGTCACTTCTCACACTTTCCAGCTAAGCGTCCCTGTGACTGTGGACTACCCTGAGTTGTGAAGCACATCATTCTTTTTCTTTAGTTTATTTTTATCTTTACTGGCACATTGTACATACACATCATGATCACACTCAATATTGGGAATTTGTACCAGTATATGACACTGTTCAATTCTCATTTTTTCCCATTTCCCTACCCATCCCACAACCCCCATCCCCTAAATACATAAGCTTTGTTTTCCTTTTATTATTACCATCACATTTTTTCTTTATCCCTCATTACTGACCCTGCCATCACATTTTCCTTTGAATATTTTCTATTTCATAATATCCATCATATATTCTAGAACTCATTAACATCTTCAGTTTCTCATACCAGAGAACAGATATGATATTTATACATTTGTGACCTATTTATTTCATTTATGAGTATGTCCTGAAGGTACATCCATTTGAGTATAAGTGACTCAAACTTATCATTCTTTAAGGCAGAGTAATACTCCGTTTTATAGAAAAACCATATCTTCTTTATCCAGTCTCCAGTTGATGGGCATTTGGGTTATTTCCATGATTGAGCTATCACAAACTGAGCTGCTATGAGCATGGGTGCAAATATGTCACTATGATATGATTCTTTTTATTCTTTCATTATATTCCTAGCAGGGCAATAGCAGGGTCAAGTGGGACCGCTAATCCTCGTTTTTTTTGGGAATCTCCACACTGACTTCCATAGAGGTTATACCAGTCTACATTCCCACCAACACTGGAGAAGGGTTCCTTGATCTCTGCAGCCTCACCAGCATTTGTTGCTGGCTGATTTCAAGATAGCAGCCATTCTTTGTGAAGTGAGATGAAATTTTAGTGTTGTTTTCATCTGCATCTTTCGAATGACCAGTGATGTTGAGCACTTCTTTGTAAGATGCACATTATTCGTTAGCACAGAAAGAGCAGAGAGGAGAAGGGTTATTAAGTCAGTTTAATGTCAGTTAAAAGAGTTAATAAACATTACAAGCTACATGCTCAAGAGAGAGAATTTCAATAAAACTCAGCAACAACCCTTCAGGCTTTCATTATCTGCCTCTTAAAATTAAGATAAGACATCTTGCTGTGGTGTTGCAAGAGGATGGAGACTCTGCAGTCTGCTCCCACTTCACTAAACCTGCCCACCTGTCCAGTTCAGTCAACTCCTAGGACATCCACTTCAGATATGCTTTCAAGAGAAGTCAAACCAGGCAGAGTGGTGCACATCTGTAAGCCTAGCACTCTGGGAGACTGAGGCAGGAGTAGCCCAAGTTCACGTCAGGGTGGACAACTTAGCAAGGCTGTCTCAAAATTAACAGGGGGACTGGGGATGTAGTTCAGTATGAAGGGACTGGGTTCAACCGCCAGTACCACAAAGAAAGATGGGGCGGAGGGTAACAGATAGATATCTAGCTCCCTGTGTATTGATGGTTAGTGAGTAAAATATTTGTCTCTAAAAAGTTAGTTTTGCAAACCTTTCACAAGCAGCAAACATTTGAAAGAGATTTTTGGTAACAAAACTTTCCTGGTCTTGGCATCAGCCAATTAGTTACTGAGGGTCAGGAAAATTCCCATGTGTTGGGGTTGAAAGACAGAAAGCTCGAGACCTTTGTAGATTTCAGCCTTGCAAAACTGAGAAACTTTCAGTTGTTTTTTCTTGCAGATAACGTGCTTTCCCTTATCTAATAGGGAGCAGAACTTGACAGACAACTGACATTCATAGCCTGTGGTTACTAACTATGAAAATATACATTCAGGGGCCAAAGGTGGAGACAGAATTTGTGAAAAAGAGAAATTGTGCTCGTATTTGGCAATGGGGGATTGGGTTCTGGGGAACATAGGGTACCTGCTCCACCTCAGGGGACTGAATCCCAGGGACAGGTTTTTTGCCATCAGAGCAACAAGGTCTAGAAGTGTCAGGCTTCTTTTCTGCTCAACCATGAGCTCCTTCAATAGCTTTAGAATTCACTTCATGGATGAACAAGCCATCCATGCATATGTCTTTAAAATAATGTTAAAGGCAAACCAAATGTAGAAGGTGTGGATACCATCGGTATAGAGAGTGGTAAGATTTTGTGTACAAAAGCAAAGGAAATCTACATATAAGGTTGTCAGTTCCCCAGTTTCTTGTGAACATTCCTCCAAACATTTATCCCATGAGGGTGATAAATGTTCCTCTGAACACAACTGCAGTTAGAAAAGTAATAATTTGATTGTGTTCAGGAAAGAGAACTTAAGTCCATGCTGTTGCTCAAAAGTATCTGTTACTAGGCTTATGGGAACCCAGTAAAGAAGAAAGTAGGCTTTGTTAGAATCAATAAAGTGAAAAAAAGATTTAGAAAGTTAAAAAGGGGGAAAAAATCTTGTTTTTCTTAATATTTTAAAATACATATGGTTTTAATTAGCCATAAGATACACAGAACATAGAATTTACCAGAAAAAGTAAATAAAACTGGTTGTGTCAACATTCCTTAATCCAATTATTACTGCATCAGAATTAAAAAGAAGTGCCAGGCATGGTGGCTCATGCCTGTAATCCCAGCACTCAGGAGACAGAGGCAGGAGGACTGCTGAGTTCAAGGCTTGCCTGAGCTATATAGTGAGGTCAGGGCCAGCCTGAACTACAAAGTGAGACCCTGTCTCAAAAAAAAAAATTAAAAAGGAGTAAGAGTACTTCAAGAAAACATTATTCTATGAAAATTTGAAATAAATCTATAGCCACTTAAAAACACCAAATCATATGAGAAACTACATAGGGAACACAATGCTTAAAAATCCATTTGCCTAAAAAGTACAAAGTGGATCACATTTAATAGGACCTAGATGCACTCACTTTAGTACTCTGGGCATACACAATTTTATTATTATAACCAAAGTTTTTAAATTTTATCGGACTTTACTTGCTTTTAAAACATTTGCAATATTTTAATTTATATGCATATTTAGCATAACAAGATATGCTTTGATTTTGACAAACCTAGGCTGACTGTTAAATTAAGCTATTCAAAGTTACTTTTTCCCAAAATTTCTGTGAACACAAGGTGTGCACAGTAATATTTGGCAAGAGTGTCCAATTTAATTTAGTTTTTCAATCAGGCTAACGTTATTTACTACAAATCACATGCATGCACACACACACATGACTTTTTAATTTGATACATTTTATTGGCACATTACATATACACATCACAATTACACTCCACATTGAGAATTTGTACCAGTATATGACACAACTTAATTCTCATTTTTCCCCCTCACATGTCTTTTTTTAAATTATTGTATTCTTTATTGGTACATTTTATATACAGCTTACAATCACACTCAAAATTGGGGAATTTGTACCAGTATATGACACAAGTTAATTCTTATTTTTACCCATATCCCTACCCACCCACAACCCCCACGCTTTATATACATGCTATTTCTTTTTCTTTCCACATCAAATTTATTCTTTCCCCTCATTACATACCCCACCACATTCCCTTTGAATATTTCCTATTTTACAAAATCTATCATACATTCTAAAAGTCATTTACATCTACAGATTCTCATACCAGAGAAAAGATACGGTATTTACATATGTGTGGTCTATTTATTTCACTTATCAGTGTGTCCTCAAGGTGTATCCATTTGCAATAAATGAATGAAACTTGTCATTCTTTGCAGTAGAGTAATACTCCATTTTATATTTAAACACACGCACAACTTCTTTATCCAGTCTCCAGTTGATGGGCACCTGGGTCGTTTCCAAGATTGGGCTATCACGAACTGAGCTGCTATGAACTTGGGTGTACATACGACTTTACACTATGATTCTTTGAATTCCTTTAGGTATATTCCTAGCAGGGAACGGCAGGGTCACATGGGACCTCTAATCCTAGTTTTCTGAAGAATCTCCACACTGATCCCCACAATGGTTGTACAAGTCTACAATCCCCTCACACGTCTTTTTAAAGAAAAGCTAAAGTCCAGCTCCCTCTCCTCTCCAGTGGGACTGTAGAAATCCTCGAGTGCGCGCTCTGCCGCGCCGGGGTGATACGGTAACAGCAGGAGATTACGGTACTCGCCGGGCTCCCGCCTGGGTTACGTCAGCGAGCGCTGCAAAGTTCCTGGCCGCGCTCGTCGGTGTCGAGGAGCCGACTATCAAAGGGTGACCGTGGAGTTAGTGGCCGGCTCGGTGTTTTCCTTTTCTATTTCACTCTTTATTTTGCGGTGCCCGGCGGAGCGCGGCGAGTCCGGAGTTCGGGGACCTCCGCGGAGGCGGGCGGTGAGTCAGCGGCGGAGGGACCGGCCCGGCCGAGGGTCCCGCTGCCCCCGAGGCGGCCGGACGGACCGAGGCCCGCGCCCCCCGCGGAGCCGCCGCGCCGCGCTGCAGGTGAGGGCGCGGGGCGCGGGGCGCGGGGCGGACGCCGCGGCGGGAGGGGCCCCGCTCCCCCGGCGTCTCGCAGCACCGCCCCCGCCGCTTCCCTTCTCCGCTCCGCGAAGTTGCTGCCGGTTAACAAGTGTCCTTCGGAGCCGCCGGGGGCCGCGCGGGAGGAAGTCACGGCTTCGGCGAGTGGCGCGTGTCTGCCGTCACCTGTGACGGCTCCACCCGGGGTTGTCACCGCAGCCTTCGCCGGGACCCCGCCTCGGCCCAGCCGCAGCAGCCGCGCCCGGTTCCCAAGCCTCCGGTCTGTCGGTCTGTCTGCGGCTGTGAAAACCCAGGCTCCTGCCGCAGACCGTGGCCCCCAGCCAGGGCGCCGAGGCGGCCCCGTCCTCCCGCGCGGGCTGCGTTTCTCCGCCTGCCAAATCCGCAGTGACCCCCACTTGCTGCGCCCTGGGGCAGAGCCTGCGCCCCGCGTGTGGCTCGCCACCGGGGACCGGGCAACGCAGCCCGGACCGACCTGAGACCGCTGGGCTGCGGGGGACCCGGCCCTCGGCCCGCTCTGCTCCGACCCGCGCTCCGCGCCCGGAGTCACATTGCGCGTCCCGAGCGTGCGCGTGGCGTGGGCCCCGCGGCTCCCGGGTCGCCCCTCCAGGTGACTGCTTTGCCACCTGTTCGGCCCGCGGCCCGGTGGATCTACGGATTCCTCCGGCCCGGCTCCGCGCGTGCTACACTCGCCAGCCGCAGTCGGGCGTCGCGCGCGGGCTCTGGGATTTTTGGGGTCGCTGTGCTGCGTTCTCACCAGGCCTGCGGGATCGGGGCTTGGGTTTTGCTGGGGTTGTTTGGCTTTGGAGATTTGGGGATGGGATGGAGGCAGTGATATTTTTTCTTGTTTATTTCTGTTCTTTGCGTCTTGAACTTGGCCAAAGACGGCCACGCGAAGTCCGGGACTACAGATCTGGGTGGTGAGGACTCGGGAGAGGAAGCCGCCTTTCTCCCGGGGGTCAGAGCGGCTCCAGGACTGCAGGGTCCTGGGCCACCAGTTGGAGCCCACTGCAGGTCGGGCTGGGCACAGCCTCGCTCCTCAGAGAGCCTGGCTCAAAGTCCGCCTTTCTCTTTCTGCTCTTTCAGGAGGACGCGGCAAACCGAGCTCCAGCGTCGCCGCAAACTGCAAGTATTTCGCCCTGCTGTGGCCTGGCGAGTGCGCCTAGGCAGCCAGGGAGGGGCGGCCGAGCTGTCAGAACAGCTGCCTCCAGAAGCGCTGGGTGCCCGTGGGCCCTGCCAGTGGGCACCGACGGCTGATCTGGGGTTGACTGTGGGTTAGGGAATGAGTGGATTCCAAATTATGTGCAGAAAGCTCAGTCGTCTTCCGACCAGGACGGACCAAATAGTGCAGGGAAGCGGACTTCGGTAGCCTGGGACTGCATTGTGCAAAGGATTGTCCTGAGCTTTGCGCTCAGCCTCAGGCAGAGAGGCCACAGGAATCCGAGCGCGCAGTGAGTGCAGAGAGGGTCTGGAGCCCGCGCCTCTCGCCATGTCACCTCTAGTTCAGTACGCTCCGGCGTGGCCCTCCCAGGGTTCCCAGGACCGGTCAGGGTTGTCTCCTGCCCGCGCGCTCTCTCTTAGCCACAACCAAGCACAGCTCGTTTGACTCCCGGTTCCCTCACTCCTGCCTCCGTGTCCGGGGTGGCCCTGGAGAGTGGCCCTGCCAGCCCCGGCTGGGATCATGGTGTTTCTCTCTGGAAATGCTTCTGACAGCTCCAACTGCACCCACCCCCCTGCACCAGTGAACATTTCCAAGGCCATCCTGCTCGGGGTGATCTTGGGGGGCCTCATCCTTTTCGGGGTGCTGGGGAACATCTTAGTGATCCTCTCCGTGGCCTGTCACCGGCACCTGCACTCGGTCACGCACTACTACATTGTCAACCTGGCAGTGGCAGACCTGCTGCTAACCTCTACCGTCCTGCCCTTCTCTGCCATCTTTGAGATCCTGGGCTACTGGGCCTTCGGCAGGGTCTTTTGCAATATCTGGGCGGCCGTGGATGTCCTGTGCTGCACTGCGTCTATCATGGGCCTGTGCATCATCTCCATTGACCGCTACATCGGCGTGAGCTACCCGCTGCGCTACCCGACCATCGTCACCCAGAGGAGGGGCCTCCGCGCGCTGCTCTGCGTCTGGGCGCTGTCCCTGGTCATCTCCATCGGGCCGCTGTTCGGCTGGCGGCAGCCGGCCCCGCAGGACGAGACCATCTGCCAGATCAACGAGGACCCCGGCTACGTGCTCTTCTCGGCGCTGGGCTCCTTCTACGTGCCGCTGGCCATCATCCTGGTCATGTACTGCCGTGTCTACGTGGTGGCCAAGAGGGAGAGCCGCGGCCTCACGTCCGGCCTCAAGACGGACAAGTCAGACTCGGAGCAAGTGACGCTCCGCATCCACCGCAAAAACGTCCCCTCGGGAGGGGGCGGGGTGACCAGCTCCAAGAACAAGACGCACTTCTCCGTGCGGCTGCTCAAGTTCTCCCGGGAGAAGAAAGCAGCCAAAACGCTGGGCATCGTGGTCGGCTGCTTCGTGCTCTGCTGGCTGCCCTTCTTCTTGGTGATGCCCATTGGTAAGTCCTCAGAGGCCGGGCTTAGCCTCCTGGGATCCGGTTCTCTTCCTCTTTGGTGAGATCTGCATTTCAAAACCCAGCAATCACGGGCAGCCTCCCCGGAGGGAGGGTCGGCCCTCCCTGGCTTTCTTCTCTGTCTCTTTATCCGGGGTCCTAGGACACTCTTTCACCACTTTACAGTGGCCTTCCTGCTGATGTAGCCTAATTGGTCTCCTTAGTAAGAATGTCAACTCTTCTAAAGCCTTTCAGGATGTGTTTAATTTAAATCTATTCATCCTCTCTGGAGACTGAGCCTTCACTGAGAAGGTAGGCAGATTGGGAAAGCCATCTTCCCTCTCTGCCAGGCAGCAGAAATGTACACCCCGTGGCCTGAAAATAAGCACCAGGCTCACACTGGACCAATGTGTGAGTTTCTTACTGCATTCAATGGTTCATAAACATTAAAGTGCTCTGTCTACGTGCTATATCTGCTTTTATATTCTTGATTCAGTATGGAAGGATATAGGATAAACCACTAACAATAACAAAAATAATTTATGTCTAAACCAATATAAGCCTTAAAGATTTCATCATAATATTGTCAATAATAAAACGCTTATTTTAATGCTAAGTGTTAAAACAGATACAAAATCAAAATCATCCGGGAGGTTGCAGATGACACTGTTTGAAAATAATACCATAATGTTACAGATTCAGTTTTTTGCAGATGCTAAGTAAGCTGTTGTCAGAACTAATTAGCTTATTATAAGCATCTGCAAGCTGCTCTCCTTGGAATAGTTATCTGTCTCTGAAAGGCCTTCAGTGAGGTCCCAAAATGGTTGTTTGCTGTTTTTAGTTCATGAGCACAAATATTGATGCACATACTGGTTATCCTCTAACTCTAACAAAAAGCCCATGTGAAAATTAATAAATATCCATTCCAGGAGCCTGAGAGCCTCACTTAAGTGGACCGTACTTAAAATACTTTAATTTGCAACTCTGCCATAATAGCAGAACCTATTTTGAGTTCAGGCTACGTTCCAGACATTTTACCAAACTCTGTATTTCACTTGGCTTTCAGCAACTATTACCCTGAAATTATGGGAAGGGGACAGCACATCTTCAGGTCTTACTACCATGGCTACCAGGCATATATAATTGTTCAACATGAACTGAAATTTAGTAATGGCAAAAGTTCCTCAGTCCCACAAGCCACTTTTCAGGTGCTCAATAGCCCTGAATAGCTACTGTTTTCAAAGGCAGAGTTGTACACTTTACTATCCACTGCAGAAATGTCTATGGGACAAGCTGCTAGAGAGGCCCCTTTCTGTCCACCACCCAGCCTCTCTTGTGCCTGCCCATCACTGGGAC
Organism: Thryonomys swinderianus; assembly: GCA_004025085.1. Taxonomy (NCBI): domain Eukaryota; kingdom Metazoa; phylum Chordata; class Mammalia; order Rodentia; family Thryonomyidae; genus Thryonomys; species Thryonomys swinderianus. The sequence goes on from PVIC010002762.1 coordinate 17,267, forward strand.
TCCCTCTGTGTCCAGAGCATGTCACAGCTGTAAACTGATGGGCCACCACTGGCCAAGCAGCGTCCTGCACGCCACCGTTACCACCTCTGGAACTTCACACATTTACTCACCTGCCCACTCACCAAGTATTTATTTATGGCTTAGGATGAACAAAGTAGAAAGCAAAATGTCTGCATTCTTGTGGAGGAAGTAGACATAAACAAATACACAGACTCTTACAAAGTCAAGGGGTAACAAGCATTAGCAAAAGGACAACAGAAATCAGAGGACAGAGACGGTAGAGCAGGTGGTCACAAAAGTCTGCTCTGCCGAGGTGACATCTGGGTGGAGCTCAGACTGACTTAAGGACTGAGCCTTGAAATATCTGGGGGACCCTCAGACACAGGAATTCCAGAAGAGGCCAAGGGGGACGAGCTCCTCTCACAGGGGCTTCCAGGCCAAAGTAACCTTTGCAAATTATTCTAATTATGAAGCGAAGCTGTTGGAGGGCTTTCAGCAGGAGATGGCTAAAAGTCTCCTTTTATATTTTTGAAGGATTTTTCCACTTGTTGGACACGGCATGAGTTTTGTGGGGTGGGCCAAAGTGGAAGCGGGGAAATGAGTTAGGGGGCTGCAAGAGGCTGTGACAGCTCAGACCTAGACAGGACGGGTGGAGGAGGGGAGAAGTGACCCCATTCAGCACTCATTTCAAAAGGAGAGCTGACAAACTTGGACCCAGAATGACAAAGGAGAGTAATTAAGGCCGATTTACAGAATGTAGGCCTAAGTAACTAGGTAAATGTGCATGCATTTTACAGAGAGTGACAGGGTTTGAAGGGGGCTGTCAGAGGTGGAAAATTAGGAGCATTTATTTTGTAAACACTGGGAAATACCTATTAGACATATCAAGTGAAGATGCGAGATAGGCAGTGGGCAGATATTTGGAGCTTAGAGGTGGGCTACTGATAGAAACTGGACCTATCGACATCCATAAAACTACAGAAATGAAGAGCGCTGTTGGAAAGAAGGTATTGAGACAAAAGAAAGAACTGAGCCTTGAGGAATTCTGATAGTTGAAGTCAAGGAAAAAAAAAAAAAGACCAGCAAAAAGATGGAGAAGGTGGGAGGAACCAAATGAGAGGAGAACAGACAACAGTGCTGTTGGGGACAAGGAGATCCTTGGTGATGGAAGATATCACTGGGGGTGACAGCTTTGAGGGAGAGGGATAGTAGCAAAGGCCTGACTGTGTGCTTTCTAGGGAAAAAAAAGATGGAGTGGGAAAATGAAAAGTAGGCAGCTGGTTCTGCTACAGGGGAGCCAGGAAAGGGGGTGTGGTTGGAGGAAACGAGGAAAAGTTCTCAGAGGTAAGAAAGAGCCGGTCATGATTTTGTTGTAATGGCAGTGATAGGACAGAGGGGGACACTTACAGTTTAAGCAAGATAGGAGCCAGGACTTGATGTTGAGTAGAGAAAATGACAGGAAATACAAGGGCTGTGAACACCAAGGCAGGTAGGATGGAGAAGCATCAATATCTCTTCAGAATATTTTTATATCCTCAGTGAAACAAGAAACAAGGTATCAACTCAGAATTAGAGGGGAATGGGGAATGTGGTGGTTGGAAGAAGAAAAGAAACGTGGAAATGCTCCTCTTTGAGTGTGGAAGGTAAATGTCCTGTGGAAACTCTGTGGAATTTCTGGCCAGTCCTGGGGCCTGTTTGGGGTCGATAGTTGGGCATTTGAGGCAGAGGAGTCCCAAGGGCTGTGTGAAGTTCTCTGCCAGCAATGCCATGGGCATATGGCTGAGGGCAGACTGTGAGTTCTAGAACTCAACATGAAGAGTGGGTATCTCTAGGGGACGTAGCCTGAGTTAGATGGTAGAAAGCACCAGGGACCACAGTGGGTCTGGAAGCCTGAGGTTGTGGTAGCGCATGAGCTGTGCTATCGGATGAAGCATGATGACCTGGATCCTGTGTCCTGCAGGGCAAGGTGGGTGCTGGAGTCTCCCATGGGCGTCTCTTAGACCTGTACTTTCAGGGAGCTGATAACGTTGAGGGGAAGGTGTTGTGGCCCAGGGAAGTCCTAGTTAGATAGGAGTACTCGGAATCACTGGGCTTCCTTTAAATCAAATTAAGGGATACAACAGACAGAGCTGAGGGCATAGCTCAGAGGCACAGTGCTTGCCTGGTGTAGTAAAGCTGTGGGCTCCATCCCAGGGAAGGGAGGGAGGAAGGAAGGCAATGAAGAGAAGGAAGGGAAGGGAGGAGTTCCAGCTAACAGGGCTGAACAGTGGGCCCCATGGGACAATGAAGGACCCTGAAACCCCTAACCTGTGGCCTCAGTTTGCTCCTAACACCAACTGTAGCAGAGAGTATTTCTCTCTGGCTGTCTCGATGGTCTAATGACTTCCTGGCACGGAGTTACACAGAATGAAAAGATGGATACGTGTACCCCTTGCCCCCCAGCGGTGCACAGTCTAACTAAGGAGACAAACTGGGAGTGATTCACATAGGTCAGGAGGTGGGCACTCACTGTGATATTATTACTAGGTGTCGAGGATTCTAACAATGATCTGTGTCTGGAGTTTGCTGTGGAAGCTTCTAGAAGTAGTGTTGTTGACTGAGTAGTTTCTTAAAGATATTCATTACTTCTGCTAGGCCATCAGCAAGATGTTGTTTGTTTTTATTAACAACTTATAGTTAATTTTCTGTGCAAAATGTAAACAGAAAAATAAATATACCATTATGTTATCTTGCCCAAGAGATGGAAGCTGTCAAGGGTGACAAGTGCTATCCTGGGACAAAGAGGTTATCAGCCTGCATGAGGCTGCAGACAAAGCAAAGAGGTTAGAGACCAGGCTGAACATGGGCAAAGCTAAAAGACGAAGAGCCAAGTGCCAGCAGCTGGCCCAGGACACTGTATGTGTGTGTGTGTGTGTGGGGGGGGTGAGCCTAGTGTCAAGGCCAAAGGTTCTAGGCTGGGAGAAGACAGCACCTCCTGACCACAATCACACTGCTGTCCCTCCCAAGCTCCTCTTCCCCAAGCCCAAGCTGCCTGCTGGGTTGGCTAGTGGGCCTGTGGCTGTCGGTAGACATCCGACTCACCTCCCCCCAAATCTAAATCATGCTCGTAAAGCAGGAGGCATGATACAGACCAGCTGCCGCCCACAGAATCAATGGCAGTTCCTTTTGGTCTTGCAAGGGTTCATGTGAATCGCAGACTTTTCTGACCCATGTCAGTGTATGTTGTCAGCGGTGTGTCCCTGATGGCATGAGAAGGAGAGAGCACCAGAAAGAGCAGGATGAAGGCAGCAACCTTCCCTGGATGCACAGCCGTGTGTCTGAATTCTGAATGTGTTATCTGATCTAAATACAGAAAGCAGTATTGTTACTGGACTTAAGCCATAGCTGTTATCTCTCCATCAAAGGAAACAGCATGACCCTTCAGGACAGATCACATTTGGTAACCTGTTTTTCAAAAAGGCAGGAACCTTGCTGGGCATGGTGGCTCATGCCTGTAATCCCAGCACTTGGGAGGCAGAGACAGGAGGATTGCTGAGTTCAAGGTTTCCCTGGGCTACATAGTGAGCTCAGGGCCAGCCTGAACTATAAAGCAAGACCCTGTCTCAAAAAAGAAAACAGAAGGAACCAGCACTGTGGTAGGAAGAACGTGTTCTAAGGTCAGGCATTTTTGTAAGGTGGAGCTGGCAAGGTGTTAATCAGGTGGAATAAGTAAGGCAGAGAATGAATCATTTTTTCAGCAGAAGTTTCAAATAGTGAGACATGGAACAGAGCAAGGAAAAGGAACTGGTGCAGATCACGGTGTGGAAATGCTGTATAATGACTTGGGGTCCTCAGCAGATCCCTGAGGTGATCAAGGTGAAATGTTACTCTGCTGCCAGTAGATCCCTGATTCTTTTAAAGGCCAACCTCTTGAAGCTGATGGTGTAAAAACAGTCTAGTAACCATTAGGATTTGAATTAAAAGACCAATTATTCAGTACTCCTCCTATGTCAAAAACCTTCCCAAAACACAATGGCAAAGAGCAATACTCACCCTATGGGCCAGAGATAAATCAACACCCAGCTGGGCGGGCTGGCTCTCACGGTGGCCTCTCTTCTTCCCATGGTCTACACCCACTTCTGTGTAGTGCAACAGTTGCCTCGAAGACAGCCAAGGCAGAGGCTAGCAGCCCTTGGAAGAGCCAGGCCCACGTCTGAGTTAGCATCACTCTGACTCATTTCTGCAGCCAGAGTGAGCCATGAGCCATCCTGGGCTCAAGGGGAGCAGATCCACCTCTGGCTGGGTGGGAACAGGTACATACAGGGACGGGAGATTGATTGTCAGGGGCCAGTTGTAGAATACTGACCTCGCAAGTATGGCAGGTAACCTCTCTGCTCCAGCTGTCAGTTCTACCCACGCAGTGAGACATTGAGCAGTGTTTCAGATGGAAACAGTCCGGTCCTTCTTTCCCTTCAAGCTTCTTGTCTCCAGAGGGAGACAGACATTCACGAGGTGACCACACAGAATAGCCCAGAACCATGTACAATGCTGTGAGAGATCCGGACGGTGCTTGGGAAACCTGTCCTGCAGATAAGGGTAGATCCAGGCAGAGAATGACCAAAGGCCACCTGGTCCTCTGGGCCAAAAACTAAATAGCACGTAGGTGTGTAGTGATTAAATGGTGGAGAGGGGAACAGAATGTGCCCAGACTCTGGCAGGCCTGGCCTGAGTCCCTGGGGATTTTCTGAAAGGGCACTGTGGCCAATGAGAGGCCACAGATAATCACTGTCTCATGAGGCTAGCAAAGGAGGTGCCGGATGCACCAGCCTCAACAGTCACTTTGCAAGTTGTCATAACCAAAGACACCATATTCAGATACCCACAAAAGAAGCTTGTGGTCCGATCAGTGGAGAGGTAGGGGAGAGACATCTTGCCAAGTCTGAGCCTCCTCGCTTGCCGTCGAAATTACTTAGTTCCGTGAGCAGCCACAGAGCCCTGGAATGCCTCCCTTGGCGTTGCCTTCAGAGCTTAAATTTATGAGAAAATACTTCCCATGATCACAAATAGTATAACCGGGGTTGGCTTTGAATTAATGTTGGCTTCTTCCACAAGACAAATTTGTCAGTGAAGATTTAGCATCGTAATTCAAGAGAGTGCTGCAGGCGAGCACGGTAAGGTGCAGATGAGGAGTTCTGACAGTGCTATGAACAATAGCTGTCTTTCCAGTGGGGCTGCAATCAGGTGGCTTCTCACGCTGAAGGAGCAGTAACTCCTCAGTCACTTGGTAATGAAGTCACAGCTGTGTTCTCTTAACTCATTGTTTCACTTTTCTAAGGTATTTTCTTTGTCTAATGAGTTTCCTGTACTTTAGCCTGGCTATTTAGTTTGCTAGTCTGACACCTGAGTAATGGCTTTTCCTTTATGGGAGTGTATTTCTTTGCTATTTGAATTTTTCTTTCCACATTTTCATTAGTCATTTCTATTTGTCCTTTTCTATAATTTTCTACCTGTATTCTCTGAGCCACCTTTTATATAATGCTTTTTCTATTTTTTATTGGCAAATGTATTGTATCCACTGACAATACTAATCACTTACTTATTTTAAATCCTGAATTTTTCATTTTCTCATCCTGTATTGAAAAGTACTGAGAAAATGTGACTTCTTTATTTTTCCAAAAATCCATGTGATCTTTCTCATAGATTTCCACAGAAATATATTTATAGCACATACTACAATCCTAGCTGCTTAAGAGGCTGAAGCAGGAGGATCCCAAGTTTAAGACCAACCTGGGCAACCTAGTGAGACCCTCTCTCAATTAAAAAATAAAAAGAGATAGGGACATAGCTCAGTAGTAGGCCACTTGCCTCTCATGTACTAGTTTCAGGGTTTGATCCCTGTACTGCAAAAGAAAAAAAAAGAAACAAACAAAAAGGAAAGAAGGAAAGTACCCTTAGTTAAGTCCAATAAGCTCAGTCACATCTGGTAATTTTGCATCTTACATGCTCAGTCTCCTTTGGGTGACTCCATATCTACTCAGGGTGCTGTAGTTAATAGATTACTGTTGATTAGGTCACTTAAAAACAACAGAAATTTATTCTGCATAGTTCCAGAGGCCAGAAAATCCAAGATGGAGGTCCTAGCAGACTCACCGTCTGGTTTCCAGAGTTCACTCTTCTGACTCCTTCTCACTGTGAACTCCAGAGGGGAGAGGTGAGGCTTCCTTGAGCCTCTCTCCTACCTGCCTGCCAGAGGCCCACCTGACACCACCACATGGAAGGCTGAGATTTCAGCACACGGACTGGTGGGGACACACACGCACACACCATAATTTTCTGGACCTGCCCTCTAAGATGTTGACCCAACCAAGTGGTTTCAGAGGTTCTTTGGTAGTCAGAAAAGAGTAGAAAATGGGACCTGTTTCTGTCAGCTTTCTGTTACCATAACAAGATAACCAGTGCAACCAGCTTACACTGCATTTTATGGTTTTTACAAATATATGGGCATAGAAAATTAGATAGTCAGATATTTTAATCTGTTTGATTGTAGAATGTGCCTTCTCAGGGTGCTCAGTAAGAATGTCTCCAAAATAGATCAGATCACCTTCATTTCCTCCTGCTTCTTTTGGAGCCTTATTTGCCCTCTACCTGGGAGCTGTGTTTGTCCTTTGCTAGGTGATGTCTACCGATTCATTTTGGTATGGTTAGCCAAGTCATCTCAAAAGATTTATCACATGATCCATCACTTGCTTTGAAACCCAGGTCTGGCATATTAAAAAGAATCTTGAATCTGTTTTATTCCTCTTCCATTTATGTTTCTCAGCTTTACCATTGATGCCACATCATTCCACTAATCTTGACTTTGTAGTACATGTTAATACTTCTCCTTTAAGATTTGTGTGTGGATATTCTTTTTCAAAATTCTCTTCCCTATATTTGCACATCCGATATTCTAGGAAATCACTGGAGTCATCTTGTTGATCTCTTTACATACTTCCAAGGTACTTGTTTCTTGGAACAAGATCTTGCCATGTGGCCTAAGTTGGTCCTGAACTTGTGATCTTCCTGCCTCAACCTCCCAAGTGTTTTCAATGCTAACTTATAGTTTTTGAACCTTTGTTTACCATTTACCTTTAATCACACTAGCTAGCATCATCTGAAAACCTGATTGCAATGGTGATGTTAAGGAACATTGCTTTGTCATTTTGACACTAAATAGGACACCAGCTATTGGCTTTAGATCATATACTTCACCAAACCAAGGAAGTCTAACTGTACAGACTCAGGTTTAAAATACAGTTGAATGTGTCTGCATTTAGAAAGCAACTTTGTAGAAAATGAATTTAGTTTTATCAAATACTGCTTTTTGATACTCAACATAGCTCTGCATTGACATGGATTTAATTAATTTTATTTTGTCCATTAACCTTTCTGTGTATTGTTTTATTAAATACTACTTGACCATATGATATTCTTTTTATACTACTGCACAGAACTCAGTGTTTCACTTCCAGGTTCCATTTAGATTTCTCTAAGAAGTGATCTATTATTTTGTTTTACTGCATTATCTTTGTCACATTTTATTATCAGGTTAGTCATAAAGTAAATTGTGACACTTTTCATTTTTTCCTACAATCTGTACAAGTTTAAATAGCATTAGAATTATGTGTTCCTTGAAGGCTGAAAAACTTGCCCATAAAACTTGTGGGTACAGCTCCTTTTATGGATGCAGTCCTTCGAGACTGACTTCTGGCACTTCCATGGAGAGTGATCTATTCTGACTGTCAAATCTGATCACTTTTATTTTCTTACTTTCTGTTTCCCTTTTTGAGTCCAACATTGTCTCTTGGACTTAACCATGAAATGCTATAATTTTTGTATTTCTTCCCCATCTTTGTTGTTCCCCACATCAGAAACTCGTCTTTTCTTTCTTTATGTGTCCACTGAGACTTCTGGGGAGAGTATCTATTTTACTAGATTTTTTTTCAAAAAGTTCAGATTCATGATTTACTAATTAATCTGTTTTTCAGTGTATTGATTTACCCTCTAGAAACCTTCCACTTTAATTTTCTGCTTACATTTTGGTTTTCAATATTAGCTTGAACAGAATGTTTCACTTACGCTTTTTAATTCTTTCTTATCTAAGATTTAAAACAATCAAAGCTTCCTTTAGGCAAACTTGAGCTTCTTCTCCTGTTTTACTGAGCATTTGTTTCTATTTTTAATGTTTCTTGGAAAGGAGTCCTTGTGTGTTATTTTATCATTTGACAATTAATGGTTTTTAACCCCTACTTTCTTAAAATCAATTTTCAATTGACTGTTACATAGCTATACTCAGAGAATATAAAGTATTTCTAGCTATGGAAATAATTAAGGTTTTCTTTAGGTTTACTATATGACCAATGATTTCCATGTTTGATAGTCATGTGCTAATAATTTTGATTGGTGTTTTTGGTATCTTTATTCATTCTTATTTTTGCCTTTATCATCTACTTTGTCAAATATTGAGAGATATGCAATAAACTGAATTTTCCATTATTTTTACACTTTAACAGATTTTGTTTTATACATATTGATGATATTGCTTAATAGATAAAAGTTGAACCAATAATATCGCCATTTAAGGATAGCTTTTGAACTGTTTAATCCTTTTTTCCATGGCACATACATGTTTTAAATTTAATATTGCAATCTCCAATATATGGGTTTACGTTTACTGATATACTCTGCCTATCTTTTTATATTTCAGCATGTACATCTTAACCCAAGTGGATTTTTTTTTCATAGTCTGTCTCTCTGATTTGGATATTTTTGTCTTAATAAGAATTGAATTAATTTCAACACACTGTAACAAATTATTTAGTTTGACTTTTGCCTTCATTTTTTAATGCTTTGTTATTTCTGATTCTTTTGTTTTCTGTCTTTTGTGAAACACACCATTTTAATATTCTTTTAAATTTTGTGCTGTGGAGCTTCCTCAGGCTTGATTACCTTTGAGCTTTGCAAAAGCATTTCTTTAATCTTTATTTCTCTCTTTCTATCCCTTCACCCACATTAGGTAAGAAGTCCAGCACACTTTCATCTTTCACTTCTCTCTGAAACACAAACATTTTGATTAGAAAGAAGTTTCCATTTTCAATCTAGATTATTTCTACTAAATGTTTACATCAACCCTCTTATCTTTTGTATCTTTCTTTGCTTTAGTTTTAGGATATTAATTGTGCTCTTACTCTTATTTGCTTTTTCTGCTATATGGGAACAGAGGTGGTAAAATATAACCTGTTTTGTATATAAAATGGGCCCATCCAGCCCTTTGGTTTACACATCATCTGCGGCCACTTCCATGCTGCAACCAAGACAAACTTTAAAATATCTTCCACTATGTTGAAGCAGAACATAACATGGAGCAAAACTTTGCCAATAAGGACATAGCCAAACATATTTCTTGGGCCCTATGGGCCGCAGCTTTGGCCCAGGAAAGACACTTGACTGGTATTTTTCACATCTTGTTCTCCTCCAAGTCTTGGCATGTAGAGATTTATCGGCAAATTTGTACTGGCCCACTCAATGTTTTGATCAGGTATTCGCCAGATCTTTGTGTTTATTTTCAGACAATATCCTTCTAGATCATTCCCCAGCCATCTTGAAAAGAGAGATCTCAGTCGGGTCACTGGGCTGTGTACCCCGAGACCAGGTGTAGCCTTTACTCTGCAGTCAAAGGCAGGGTCTTTTGATGGCCATGTCTTCGATGCCCCTTTGCTCATTCTTGAAGCGCCTCCACAGCTGTCCTTTGAATCTCCTTTACCCTTTTGTTCTTTTCTCTCATTTCAATTGCATTTTTTGCTACTTTCTTTTGATTTTCCTTCAGACTTCTCAGGTCCATGAGGTAGTTATCCATCTGACTTTAGTGATAGTCTGCCACCCCCTGCGTTCCACTGCATCCTCCATCTCGTTTCTTTCTGGCACATTGTTCTGTCTTCATCACCTATATCTGTTCCATAAACCGAGCACTCCTCAAGTCTCATTTCAAGAAAAGCCGGTGATCTTTGTCCAAATAACAGCTTTCAAGGAGGATGCTTCACAGATCGATCAGTCTCTTCTGCTCAATAGGTGAAGCTATACATAAGAACATTTCTCTCTCTCTCTCTCTCTCTCTCTCTCTCTCTCTCTCTCTCTCTCTCTCTGTCTCTCTCCTCCCCCATCAGGATTAAAATTGGAAATGGCCTTTGCCTGACACTAGATGAGTGTTTGTTCACAACTTCTCAACCAGAGTTAAAGGAAGAAGGAAAAAGATCGCCCGGTTCACAGTTTGAAGTTGCTAAAGTACGCTCTGTCTATCCAAGGGAGCAGAGACTGGGAAACCATGTGACCTTCTGGATGCAGAGTCGCCTCATCCTATCTGTGTTACCTGTCCTCTGGCACAGCTGACCCCTCCCTGAACATCCCCTATTACTTCTGTGCTATTCTTGTGTGGGAACACTGAACGGCCATCCCCCACTTGAGGGACATCTGCATTCATCCCTTCCCAAAACTACCTGTACCACTGAGGGTTGTCTGTGTCCCACATCCATGTCCATCATCCTTGGGATATCCCTAAAGACACACTGAGAGCCCATCTTACCTTTCCCTGAGGTGAACCACAGCTCATTGGTTCTTCAATCAGCCAGGTCCTAGCCAAATGGATTTTTAGAAACTTCTGAGTCTGGGTTTATGGAGATCAGGTTTCCCCAGAGTTTTAGCAATGAGTTTCACCCATAAAGCTAGTATGGTGGCACAGGCCTGGAATCCCTCTAAGAGGCTGAGACAGGAGTATCACAAGTTCAAGCTCAGCTCGGACAATCTAGTGACTGAGCGAGACTCAAAAAATAAAAGAGTTCATTGTGAGGATCTTGGAATCAATCCCTGGTATTTACAACAACAACAAAAACCCTATATACCTGTTCTGTTAGGTGTTCTCTCAAGCATATTCAGAATTTAGGAAAATAACTCAGAAGTCAGCATGATCTAGAGATCAGTACCTTGGGGTGGGCTCCTTTCATCGTGGTTTCTGTGTGGAGCACTGAGAGTCACTGCCGTGTAGAAGTCATGGTTCAAGACCATACATGCCTGTCGCTCTCCAACCTTAGGCTCTCAGTACAACACAAGGCCCCAGAGTTCAGTTGTTAGCAGAGTCCCAGGTGTACTTTGTTTTGTGGCCTGACCACAAGAAGACTGAGAGAAATCATGCGAAGGGCTTAACAAGTCTGTTCTAGGAAAAGTGAGAGAAAGGACACCCTGGGGAGGGGCCATGTGTGCTGTGGTGGCAGACTGTCTTCGTTAGTGTGGCCCACTTAACAACACATGGCCTGCGTGGGTCAAACAGCAGACAATCAGTGGCCTGCGTGGCTCAAACAGCAGACAATCAGTCCTCACAGCTCCGGAAGCTGGAGGCGGGGGGGGGGGGGTGTTCTCTGATCTCCTCTGAGTCCTGCCATGGCCGAGAAAGCACCAAGCCCTTCATTTCCTTGTAAGGACACTGATCCCACGGAGGGGTCCACCCTCACGGGCTCATCTCACCCCAAGTATGTCCCGGGGCCCTGCCTGCTAAAAGCACCACATCGCAGGTGAAAGTTTCAACACTTGAGCTCGAGGTGACGTTTCCTCTGGTGCATTGGAGGAATCAAGATGGCAGCTGCAGCGCAGGCGCAGAGAGGAGGAAGCTGAGGCCTAAAGATGAGAAGGCTTCCTGCACGAGCTGCCTGGTTGCCGTCCCCAGAGCAGGGACTGTGACTTCCCTTGGTTCTGCCTCTCCCACTGCACTTCGGGAAAGAGGAGCTTATAGCTTCCAAACCCAGTCTTAGAACTCTTTGTACAAAGGAGCCTCTGAGAGAAGCCAAGGTACAAAGTGGGTAAAGGCAGCTCCGCGCTGGTCGCAGCCGGCCTACCCAGGAGCCTTGAGGGCTCAGCTCTTCGGGGCAGTGGGGTCAGAGCACAGGCTGGTCCGTGTGTGAGCAGGTCTGGTTCCAGACCCAGTGAAGAGTGTCCACAGTTCTGCCAGGCGTGCGATTGACATTTTTCAAAGGAAAAAGAGGCAGAGCCGATCGGGGCACATGGGCTGTCATTATTCTGGAATGCAGGCAGAGCGGGACTCTTTGCCCAAAAAGGGCTTGAAGGGGAACATTCTGCACGCTCACTTTTTTTATGTGCTATCCGCATTTAGCTTATTGCCAGGGCATTTAGTTGCCAGTTAGAAACCTGCTTGTTTACAAGTTGGGGGTGTAGTGACACTGCGGAATTTTTGAAGTTTGTCACCTGTGGTGTTGTATTACTTTCTTTCTTTTGATTTCACCCTTAATAGCAAATTAAAATGAATAATCACAAAAATGGATTTTTTAAAAACGGAAACTCAAAAGATGATGAAATCCCAAAATAACAAATGATTCCTAAACAGATCACAGCAGTAATTCTCAGCCAGAGGCAATTTTGATCCCCAGGGGCAGTTGGCAAGGTCGGGAGAAATTTGTATGACAATGTCACCATTGGGGTAGAACATGCTTGGGCTAGAAATACCACTAACACCCCACCCCCGCCGCCGATGTACAGGTCATCCCCAAAACAGGGTCAATCTAGTGAGGAGAAGGAGCCAAGACTGACAAACTGTGGTTTATGTTACACAAACCTCTAAAAGTTATCAAAATGCTGAAAAATACCACGTTTAAAGCAGAATGCAAGTGCTTATAAGTTTTTAAAGTTTTCACTGTCTTTCCAACATTTTGGCTAGTAATTTAAAACCCCTGAGGTCTCCAGTTGCCTAAAGGCCACTAATAATCACTTCTTTTTTAAACTGTGGTAAAATCCATGTATCATAAAATTCATTATTCTCACCATTTTTAATTGTACAATTCAATACTATCAAGTACACTAACAATGTCGTATACTACTCCACTAATTGATTGCAAAATATGACCATCACCTCCAAGTATATAACTCTGTGCCCCTTAGTACTCTTTCCCCAAATCTTGGCAATAATCTCTCTGCTTTCATCTGTATGCATTCCACAGATCTTGATACTGCATGTAAGGAGAATCATGCAGTACGTGGCCTTCTGCAGGAGGCTTGTTTTTCTTAGCCTGGTCTTTCAAGTCATCGTGCTGTGGCTTCCCTTGTGTGGCTGAATAAAAATGGATTGTGCTGATATATTGTGTCCATCACAGTATATCATACTGTATTTAATGGACACAGTGTTTCTGTCTTTTGACTAGTTATAAAGTGTTGCTATGAATATTCAAATAAAAATTCTTCAAGTATGTTTCTCAGTTCTTTTAGACTGATACATAGAAGTAGAATTGCTGAATCTCACGGTACTTGTGGGTTTAGCTTGTTGGGGTACTGCAGCATGTGAGGCCTCGGTGCACCTGTTCTCCAGCAGTGTTAGAAGTTCTCGTTTTTCTATGTCTTCATTACTACCTGTTATTTTCTTGATTAGTGCCATGGTCTTCATCCTTACGAGTGTGAAGTGGAACCAAGTGTGGTTTTCTCTTGCACTTCTCTGATGGCTAATGATGTTGCACATCTTTTAATGTGCATCTTATATATTTGTGTATCTTCCTTGTGACAGTAGTTGGTTAAGTGCTTTGCCCATTTATGATTGAGTTGTTTGCCTTTTCTGTTGCTGATATTTAGGAGTTACTTGTATATTCCAATACTAGACCCTTGTCAGTTATATGACATGCAAATATTTTTATTTTATGAATTGTCCTTTGATTTTCTTGATAGTGTCCTTTGATGCACAACTGTCCTTAATTTTTATGAGATCTAATTTTTTAAACTTTTTTTATATCATGCTTAAGAAATTATTGCCTAAGCCAAAGTCAGAAATATTTATTCCTATGCTTTCTTCTAAGAGTCTTAGTTCTTAGGGTTAGGGTTTTGATCCATGAGAGCTAGTTTCTCTTTTTGTGGTGTGAAGTGGGCCTCCAGCTTCACTTTATAGTGTATATAACTTCAGTTGCTCATGCAGCATTTATTGAAGAGACTATTCTTTCCCCCACTGAGTGGTCGTTGCACCTAGGTCAAATTCAGTTGATCGTAGATACATTGGTTTATTTCTCTACTTTCAATTCCAGTCTTTTATATGGAGTTCCATTTCCTGTTCCATATGTATAATATCTTTATGCCAGTTCCATACTGGTTTCTTTGTTTGTTTGTTTAATAAAACAAAGTTTATTTTACATTTTGTGTAGTATAGCTTTGTAGTAAGTTTTGTAATTGCTACCCACTATTCGTTTCAAATTCCTAAAAGCAAAATGGAAACTTTTAAAGTGACTGACTTTTTTTCTTAGAAAATTACTTGGAATAATACAGTAGCACAATTCTTTTACAAATCCTAATTTCTAACAGCAAGAAGTTCTATATTTATTTACTATGTGTTAATTTTTTCTAAATTTAAGATGATGGAAATGTACCTTGGTATGACCATTATTTATTCATGTATAATTATACTTAATTATATATAATTATCACAACGTGTACCGTAAGTATATACTATTAAGATGATAATTAATAAAACTTAACAATAATTTGAGCCAAAACCTGATTAATGAGAACTCATTTGGATACAAACTCAGGAGTTTTAGGTTTTAAATTCATACCTTGTGTTACAGAAATATTCATGCTGAATTTCTCATTGTGGATTGTGTCCCACTTGTGCCTTGCAATATACAGACTGGGCAAGGATCCATATTGCCTTTATAACATCTGAAAAGTCTGAATTCTAAGGCACATTGGACTGCAGAGGTTTGGGGAGAGGATTGCCAGGCAGCTGTCTCATAGTTAATCAGAACTCTGATGAGTTTCTACCTTTGATCACATGTGGCCTATGTAGACCAGCATGTGAGGCACTTATCTACCCACCTCTGCAGGCATGTTGCACTGTCTGGGGTTCTGGGTGGCTTTCCTGCTCCTGCTTAGTTTGCACAGTCTGAAATTCTACACTTCAGTCGAGTCCTTTGGTTTAAACCTGCCCTTCTAGATTATCCTTTAAAATCAAAATGCTTGTGCCACCCATGAGGAACATCCTGTTTCTGATACATTAATTCTATGTCAGCCTAATATCCAAGTGTTACTTATCTCTGGCATTCTCTTAGAAGATCATGAGTCAGTATTTTATTCTTATTTTACCTGCCCCTAAAAGTAAGGTTCAGAGGGGTTGGCTCACCCAACAATACCAACTAGAATGGCATTTTTCTTTATGGCCCATTAGCTTTCTTTGGTCAGTAAAGCATTGGCCATGGTTACATTTCTAGGAGAAAACTGGAAATCTTACATTTTCTTTCTCAAAATTATCATGTTTAGCTCATGGTTTCCTATAGGAAGGGAAGAAGTAGACAAATGCATAGAATTAAATTTGGAAAAATCTAGGATGAGCAAGGAGCTGGAGGGAGTAGGAGTAAATGATTAACCACAGGAGTCCAATGTTCATTGAGTTCCAGGTGTTTTGTGTCATTCTTGCCACAAACTTGTCATGAATTGAGAAGTGTTTATGAAGCACTAAGCAGTTCTGAGCTGTCTTTGGAAGATCCTAAAGACCCCTATGTTTTAAGAATAATTTGAGACAAGTTAATATGTACAAGACAATGTCACCAGGACAAAGTTAGACACACTGCAAATGTTTTAGGAACTCAGGAGTGATATGTCAAGTAGCCTTAGATAGTCATGTGAGGTGGGGAGTGTCTACAACAGGATCTTGACCAGACAATCTGAGAATTCAGTAGAAGTTCCAAGGGAGGAGTGAGCACACCATGTCCATGACACCCAAGATAATCTATGTGTGGTATGAGTGTCGTTTGTGCTTATGTATGTTGTGTGTGGACTTGTGGAAAGCAACATTGATCAGTGGGACAACCTTATCCTCAATGCCTTTTTAAAAGCCTGGGATTTGAGCCTTAAAGGAAGAGGAAGTAAGAGAGGGGTGTCACTGGAGATTTGGGGCAGGTAAGTGACTCCATAAGAATGAGTCTAGATTCGTGGTGATGGCAAGATGCAAGAAAATGAGAGGTTCAGGCTGAATGTTAGGTCTGAATGAGAACCCCAGGCAGATGCAGAGGAAATGGCAGAGAGCAGAGGCCTTTCAAAGCAAAGGAATGAGAAGTTACTGGAAATCAGTAGAATTAACAGCACAGCATTCAAGTTTCACTGATGGAAACACTGGGCAAAGACATGATTCCAGAAAGTCTTCAGTTTTGGTCATGCTCAACCTAATATTATGCTGTTGAAATGCAACTCTCTAGAATTGTGCTGCCCAGTATGGTAGCCTCTAGTCATGTGTGGTGGATTAAATTTAATTTTAAATCCAATAAAATTAAGGGCTCAGTGCCTCAGTTAGGCACTGAATATGGAATATTTCAAATCTTCCATAACTACATATAGTTAGTAGCAAAATACAGACAACTCAGGTATGAAATGTTTCCATTAACCCCATGATGTTTTTGGAAAAGTCTGGTTCAGTGATTAATAGTCAATGTCAGCATTTTGGTGATGTAGCGCTCAGGAAACATTTGCTGATTTTTTAACATCTCTTATGATGAAGGTTGAGGGCTCAAGTTTAGGACACATGTGATATTGGAAAGAATAGACAATATGAAAAAATTGCACCAAGTTTTGGGACAGTGGGAGGTTCAGTGTAGCATAAAATATTAGTATCAAACAGAAAAGAAAACTTTCAATAATGGGGATTATTGTCCACTGTCAAATTCAGGAGACAATGTAGAGGGGGGAAAAAGCACCAGAAAAAAATTAGGAATCTGAGGTCACTGATACAAGATCAGACTGAGTTCAGAGTAGAGGAGTGACACGGTTAAAAAGAAATACCCAGTGCAGACTCATGAGCCTATAGGAGTTCAGGAAGACATGGAGAGGAAAGGGGCAGGCAGGAGCAGAGCCAGAGGAAGAGAAGGACAGGAAAAAGATTGGCTCAACACTGGTAGGAGCTTCCACCAGCAAGTTTTGGTTTCTTCCATGTAAAGGAAAACAGGTGCAAGAGAAGACCATCTTCAGGCATTGGCCAAGAGCTGCCACTCAGAGGGTGGCAGAAATAGCTGTTTTGGACTCAGGATGGATGAAGCAGGAAGAACAGGAAGGTTTGGGAAGCTCAAGTGGAGATGGGTAAAGGGAACTGCAGTTCTCCGAGACTAAAGCAGTCACTCGAAGCCAGACAAAGTCAGTTTTCTCTGCTCACTTTTGTTCCTGTCTTGTCCACCTTCTTTCTCCTAGATTCTTCCTTTTGATTGACTTGCTCTAGGATATTTATTTATTATGGGCTAATATTCAATGCTTTACACTCATTCCATTTAATCCTGGAGGACATTTGGGACAATAGATTTGTGATTTTCATTTTAATAATGAAGAAATTGTGGCAAAGGGTGGTTAAGTAATGTGCCCTGGGTCACACAATGAGCATGACGAAGTTCTCTGGTGCCAAATCTTGTGCCCTTAATGTCCTCCGCGTTCCCTAACTAGTGGGCTGAAGCACCAGGCTCCTTGCCGTCGGGAGCAGTTTGGCCGCAACTGTGATATGCCCACATAAGGACGCATTTGCTCTGGATAGCCCTCATTCTCCTCTTACCACTGAGAGGTGGAAAAATGGCTGTGCGGAAATAACACCTCCCGGCGTCAACCCAGCCTCCACGGGGGACAAAACGCTTAGCAACTCTTTCGGAGTAACCAAGACAGATCCTGACCTTTAAGCACTTTCTCCACTTGGAGTTAAATTTGTCCTCACCAAATATGGTTTGAATAAATCAAGACCTCCTGTTTTAGCTGTTTAACTGGGAAGGTAATATTTCTAATCTGATTTAAAATTTTTCTTTTTGCCAAATTCTGTGAGACAAAGGGGAGGGGGAGGAATGCTAATGTTCAAGTAGGTTGGTTGTTATAATCCACCACTGCAGACATCATAAATATCAGTTTTACTTTCCCAACCAAAGTCTGGGGTTTCCATGGTAACTGCTTTTATCCCAGCTGATTTGCATCATGTTGTTTGTACAGAAGCTATTGGCAAGACCTGGCTGTGTCACAAAGTTCAGGTGTCAATATCAAATGGGTCTTCTGGGACAAATACCACACAAAACATGCTCTCCCTCCCTGCCAGTTGCTACCCTGCAAACCTGAGCGCTTGGCCACTGTGCTAATGTAAAATACGCAGAGCTTCTTCACGGTCATCCGTTCTCTCAAAATCTGCCCTCTGGCTGCATCCCACTGTGACTTCT
Organism: Thryonomys swinderianus; assembly: GCA_004025085.1. Taxonomy (NCBI): domain Eukaryota; kingdom Metazoa; phylum Chordata; class Mammalia; order Rodentia; family Thryonomyidae; genus Thryonomys; species Thryonomys swinderianus. The sequence continues at coordinate 35,488 of PVIC010002762.1, forward strand.
GTGTGCCTAACTGTGTCCACTGGACGGGAAACGGAGCTGAGGGCTTTTAGTTCATGACAAGAGTTCTTGGGTAATAGGCATTTCATAAGAGTCGGATGGAGATTTGACAGCCCAAGCCTACTGTGAGCTTAAGAGACTGCATATTGTCTTCCTGTGGCTCAGTCAGGCTTCCAGATGGAAGTGATTTCCAAGGTCAGCCCAAAGCTGGGTATAAAGGTGTCCCGTTCAGAAAGCGTATGGTAGGAGGTCTTGCTCAGGGTCTGTTTGCTCCCTTGACCTTGGTAGAGGAAGCCTGTCTGCCAGACTTTCCTCTAGCCATAAGGGAATCACAGAACAGTCTGTGCATTTCCTCACCCCACACCCTCCCCATCCCACTTCTATTTTCTAGTTTCTTTGAAAGTACTATGGAAGAAATGCACTGCCTTCTCCCAACTCATTTCTGTTTTTAAAATAAATCCCATCTTGCCTCTCCATGAAGGCCCCACACACACAAAGTGGCCTCCAACCTCACAATAGCTTTAACCTCATGACTGCCAGACTCAAACAAACCCCAATATCAAGGTGAGGACTGGCCCATGATGTCCAGCACAAGGCTTTAAGTGTCACACACATTGAAGGAGATTGTTTTTTCACCTTGGGGGGGTCAGAGTGTTGAACAAATTATCACAGAGAAGGAAATGCTTTAGCTAGCTAGCACTGTCCAGTGTCTTCAGATAGAATGAGTGAGCACTGTTCACCATAGTTATCTATTCTTTAGATGCACACATCAGTGTGTAAATCTGTCTTGGTGTCACCTTAGAGCACAAAGACCTTAAATATGACATCCAGTCACTATTACTCTAGGTTCAATGCTTGACTTGCTCAGAAGACAAGATTGTGGCAAGGCATAGCTGCCTTGATTTGCATGCTGGAGAAACCAATAGGAGCACACAGGGTCCAGTTTGTATGAGGAGGTGGCCCTGTGCAGACAGTGTGGAGGGGGACAGTCTTTCCTGTGTGTCAGTTGAGGGACACAGTGATGCTTAGGCCCTAGGATTTTTATCTGCCACCATTTCTTTGGTAGTGCTGGCATCTGCCTCCTAACTGTGGTTTCAGATGTGTAGTTGCCCTGGATCTCATGTGCCCTTGCCCTTGGGCAACTGCCTTCTCTGCAGGCTCTGAGTTTTCATCAGTGGAATGATAAGTCTGACTAAAGCAACCACCTCTTTAGCTCCAAACTGCACTCTACGGAACTCACCTGTGTCAGTAGCAAAAAAGTGTAAATCCTCAGAGTCTAAACACAGTAGTAAGTTCAAATAAATATTTCTTGAATTAAGTCACAAAGTCCAGTTGTATGCCATTGAAGAGAGACCCTGGCCAGCTATTCTTTATTTGGTAGAAGCCTCAAAGTCAAGATTTAGATTTTTGACCTGTCACTAATATCAGAAAGTAGAAGGTGGCTTTGGTGACTTGACCTACAGTCTGGTCCAAGTTGGCATCTTCAGATGTTGATTCAGACAAGCCCTGGTTCTGGGCCTACCATTGTATCATTGGATTGTAGAAGGAAAAAACAAATGGAATATTGAAAGTACTTAAATGCAGTGTATAAACTAGAGAAAGCATCCAAGCAGCTTTTTGGTGCTGGGGAAAAAAATCCCAAAACATGGTGGGAAACATCTGTATGATTAAACATGCCTGTCCTCATTTGTACTCAATGACTTGGCTCAACTCTACACAGCTCAAAAAACGCAAGTCTTGTGATTGGTGTAGACAGCCAACTGGAAAAACCCAAGCCAAAAAACAATCTGAATTGTCCTGATTTTGTGTTGTGCTGCTCGCAATAACTTAAAGGCAGTTCTGTGTCTCCTGCTTCTGTAGTCCGTGAGTGGAGACCAGAGTAATGGATCAAAGTAAGAATCAAGACACTGAAGTGGGGTCATTCCAAACAATGCACAGCCACAGAAGCCTTCTCCGTCCTGTGTATATTGGCTCAACTGGGTCAGTGTCAGAATTGTCATTGCAGAAGTGTCCTTTAGAGCAAAACTCCTGTTCCTGCACTGTGGTACAAGCTCAGGGAGGATGTGAGCCACAGCCCAGACTGTTTTGTGAGTCTTCTTGCTTCTGCTTTTCCCTGTGTTTTTAATGTAATTTCTGCACCTCACCTTAAGCTGGGCCTTTTTTTATTCCCTAAACTCTCATGAGATAATTTCACAAAACCTTTCTGGAAAGAGCTATAGATGTCTAGTGAAGGAAGGTGAACTCCATTTACTTTTTATTTTCTATTCATAGGGACAGCCATATCTCAGGGCTGTGTGCCAGGCATATTATATCTAGCTCCATTTAATAAAAACAGTCCTGTTAGGGACGGCAGGATGCAAGGTCTTTACCCAGTTATAAAGTAGCAGGGCTGGGATTCAAACTGGAACTTTTGGATTCTGGAAAGGAGGCCTTGCTGGGGCACTGTGCTACCCTCCTGGGCTGCTCCTTTGTCCTCCTCTTAGATTTCGAAGCGCGCTCACTACCCAAGGTCTGTTTTGACTTGAACACTCCCCTTTACTCACCACTGTAATTTATATTTGCAGACTGGGCACACGAGAGCCTACTGATCTGCTCCTCTCAGTGTGACGTATAGTTTGGGGAAACAGCTACCAGACTCACAGAATCACCTTGGTACAACTATGCAGCTAACCAGTTTGATATGTCTCTGTCTTAGTGTTTCATGAGCATTTTTAGTGACTTCGTCACACAGCACAAGATTGGCTTTTGTTTTGAAGAAATGCTGTGTTCCCTAAGCAATGGGTCAGTTGAAATGTTCTTCCTACCACCATGATGAAGTATAAGAATTGAATCATTAGCCCAAGGGCTCTGGGCAGACTGGTAGGTTTTCTCTTCTAAGACATGGGATGAGAGTAGAAAGGGATTTAGGAGTATCAGCACTCGCAATCCTGAATCCCCTGGAGCCACGGTTTGGCTAGTCCATTGACACCTAGGGGGCTTCATTGGAAAGGAAAGGACTGAGATCATGAACCAGAACTAGCCTCTTCAGATGTGCCACAGACTGTCACCTAAGGATCTGCATTTCTTACCTGAGAAATTGGCTCAAAAGAAGTTTCCCAAGTACCTGAGAGTAGGATTATTAGAGGCCCAAGAACAAATGATGAGTACCATAAAAAGTGAAGTGTTATAAGAATGAGAGATTCTCCTGGCTCCACAGCTGCAGGGTGTGAGGAGTCAGCTGCTAAAGTGGAAAATGCTGTTTCTGAGATGTGTTATACAGCAGCACAGTCAATCAACGGTGCGGTCAAAGAAAGTAAATCTTTAGATACACTTAGAGCAAAGGAACAGAGTAACCTTACAGAATATAATAATAAAAATTGAAACATATTTGCTCAGCAGTTGTTTTCCTTTTCTTTCTTTTTTGGTTTTGTTTTTAATAACTTCTATTTCCTACATGTAAAATAAGCACCTTACAGATTTGAAAGCACTGGCTCTTCACATAGATGTGAGATTATCTAGTGCATGAGGCATCGAAATAGCAGGTGACAAATAATGAATTCATTGAGAAAGAAATTAGGTAATTTATACCACACATAATAACATAAAGAAAAATTAAATGCTTAGGAATTTACCTAAGCATGAAAGACCTCTACAGTGAAAACAATAGTACTCTGAAAAAAGGAGATCAAAGAGGACATCAGAAAATGGAAACATGTTTCTTGCTCATGGATAGGCAGAACCAACATAGCCAGAATGGCTTCACTTCCAAAATTGACACACAGATTTAATGCAATCCCAATCAAAATACCAACAGCCTTCTTCCTAGACCTGGAGAAAATGTCCTAAAGTTCATGTGGATCAAGAAGTGACATACCAAGAAGCATTATAATCTCAGACTTGAAATTATATCCCAAAGTTGTATTCCAAAATTGCTGTGATTTAAAAAAAAAAAGAAAATGGCACTAGCATAGCAACAGACAATAGACCAATAAAACAGAACAGAGAACACTGAAACAACTCCAAGAACATTCAACTATTTGATCTTTGATAAGAGGCTCAAAACATACCCTGGAGGAAAGATAGCCTCTTAAATGGTGCCGGGAGACTGCACATCCACATGCAGAAGACTGAAGCTAGACCTGTATCTCTCACCATGCACTAAACTGAAGTCAAAGTGGATCAAAGAACTAAATTTTGAAAATGAAACACTTAGACTGCTGGATGATAAAATAGGTGAAACTTTTGAAGTCAAAGGTATAGGCAAATGAGCAGAATACCAGTTACCCAGGAAATATCACCAAGGATAAGCAAGTGAGATCATATCAAATGAAAAGACTTCTATACAGAAAAAAAAATAACTAATAAACTGAAAAAACAGCCTAAAGGAGAGTGAGAAAAACTTTTGCCAACTATTCCTCAGGCAGAGGACTAATATGAATAGTAGAGGACTAGAATATTTGGAGACCTCAAAAAAAAATTAGACCCTCCCAAAATGAAAGACCTGGTCAAAGAACAGGAAACAAATAAATCGATACTTCATAGAAGAGGTACAGATGGCTAATAAATACACGAAGAAATGTTCAGCATCACTAGCTATTGGAGAAATGCAAATTGAAACAACAGAGATTCCACCTAACCCCAGAAAGAAAGGCTGTCACACAGAAACCAACTAGTAATAAATGCTGGTGAGATGTTGGTGAGGATGGAAACTATCACAACTACTGTGGACATCAGTATGGAGTTTCCTCAAAAAGCTAAAACTTGAAGTTCCATTTGACTCAGCTCTTCTCTGGCTAGTTATCTTCTCAAAAGAGTTGAAGACATATTACAGTGATCCATGCTCACCCATGTTTATAGCAGCACGATTCGTAACAACTACATCTTGGAAGCAGCCTGTCCATCTATCAACAGACAAACGGATAAGAAAAATGTGGAATTTGTACCCACTGGAGTACTCCCCTGCCATGAAGAAAGATCAACTTGAGTTATTTGTAGGAAAACAGAGGCACCTTGAAGTCATAGTGGGAAGTGAAATAAATGAGGCACACAGCTTAAATATCACATGGTTTCTCTTTCGGTGAAATTTACAGCATAAATAAAGAGCAAAATGAAAGAAAGTAATAAGAAACAGGGAGATCTCAAATGGAAAAGAGATCAAGAGATGGCAGGAAGGGGAGGGAAGAGGGAAGAAAAAGTTGAAAAAGAAATTAAGATGTGTTATGCACAGGCACAGACTCCCCAGCCAGGAGTGTAAACACTATGAACTGCAAGCATGTACTAAAAAAAAAAAAAAAAAAGTCCAGGTGACAAGTGACAAATTACAATCTGAGCTGACAGGAAGTGGGAACCAACCAGCTTTCCAGTTGGATGATCCTCCACCCTGCCAGATGTTCAGTGTCCTGGGCCCTGGCCAGAGGCTGCGCTCCGATGCTCAGGCCTCAGAGGACCCAGTCTCATCAGGAGAACGCAGACCTAACATGCTGCTTCCTGAGGCACTGACAAGCACCCAGGCTTGACGGACGCAGGACAAGAAAGCTCCAAAACAGAACAGCATCTAGTTGGCTGAGGAGAATTTTAGTTAATGCTAGTATGTAAGAAAGCTCTACATTTTGTTGCACATACTGTTTACCCAAATACCTTCCTGCTTTATTGTTGTATAAGTAATAATGTTTCCAACTAATTCACATGGGTTATCCATGTACAAAAAAAGCCATGTACATTTACTAACTCAGCCTTCCTATATGCATAACTCACATTTTTCTTGGCCAGCTTTATTAGCTGTTTTTTCAAGGATAATGCAAAGTAGATGAAAGGATCCAGTTGGAATATGAAAGGCTGCTGGACTATTCTTTCTATGTCAACAGAAACACATCAGTTTGAAAGAATCCTCCAGCTTCCTCTTCCTCTCTTTTTTGCCTCACACACTTGCTGGCAGAAATGGAATCACACCAGAAAAGGGAGTCTTAGGAGAACTATGCGAGTTCAGTGTATTGTTTCTGCTTTGCCTTCATAATACTGTGCAAAGAGAAAGTGGGATCTCCAGACCGATTATGTTTCTAAATATGAGGCTCCTATATTTTATAGTATCATAATTGGTCTCCAGAGGAGTGCTTAGCTAAGTCAGAGCTGGGCTTTTTTGTAGGCTGGGGTCAGAGCAATTTATTTTAATTTCACAGCAGTCCATGCAGAACTGTCCCAGACAGTGGTGTGTCTCCCTGAGATGTTTGCATTTTATCCTTGGTTCTGATTTGAACCTGTATGCACAGTACTCACCCCTGACAAGTAACAGGGAGAGAAAATTTATCCCTTGGTTCTATTTCCAACCCATTCAAAAATAGAAAGTAGTCAGAGTTCTCAGGGGCTGACATTTGAGCGCATGGAGGCCGAGCACTGGTTTCCACTGGACGAGTCAGGGCAGCCTCAGGCTGCAGTCAGCAGAGCTGCCTGGGCTGGGATTGTGCCCGGGTCCCTGGGTTTCATACTGTCCCTGTTAGCAGTGTCTCACTTCGAGCACCACCGAAGGCTCTTTTCTGTGCTTTCTCCCCGCATTTGCACACGAACGGTAGCTTCACAAGTGCACACGCACGTCCATGTGCCCCTGGGCGGTGAATACTGTGCTGTGCCATCTGCCTGGCCTCTCTGGAGCCAGGAGGCAGTCCACAGCGGAGTCACCCCTGGTGGCTGCCCTCTGCTGCCAGCACCAGAAGTCCAATATCCTAATTCCGAGCCACGCCCACTCTTCCAGCCGGGTTGAGGCTCTGGCCCTGGCTGCTTGCTCCGGATCCTCCCTCATCTGCATCTCTGTTGCTCTCTTCCTCCCTTGCTGCTGTGACCCTGGTGGCAATGCCAAGAAGCCCCATTCAGGGACCTTCTATGCAGACTCTGCTTTCCTTCTTGAATTGTTTAGGTGTTGTCATTTCTCCTTTTTTTTAGCTTTTCCCCACCAACTCCACCTCCCTGTATTTTCACATAGTTGTCTGTGGAGGCCTCCACAGTCCACTGCGTCCGTCCCTTCCTCTGGGGGGTATTCGCCCTACTTCCAGGCTTTTGCCTCTGCAGACAGTCCACACAGCTTTGGGGGGACTTAGACACAGGTGTGTTTTGTTTCCATGGGGAGGACTCCAAACGGGGACTGCTGACTACAGGGCTGGTATGCTTTCAGTTATAGAAGACACGACTAGATCGGCCTCAGGAGGCCACTGTGCCACTTCCCCAGCTGTGGGAGAAGGTGACCTTCCGCTTGTCCCCACTTTGAGCATTGCATGTGCCTTCCCAACTGGCAAATCACAGGTCTCTGCGGCTGCGTGTTCACCCGTGTCACCTTTCACTGCTCAAACACGGAGTGAAAGGGGAGTTTCGTCTTAAAGGAAAGAGAAGACTGGTGGGATGGAGGAAAATCCAGGCTCTTGGGCGGCTTCTCTCTCCCTCTAAACAGATGGGAGAAGTGGGGTGGAGGTCAGCAGGGCGTCCCCTTCGCTCCAGCCTGCAAACTCGGCTGCCCAGGGAGGAGCCCTCAGGCCAGGGTTGCAGCCGCTGAGGCCCCAGAAGAGGGCACAAGGTGGGCGAGATGCAGGGTGCCACAAGGACAGACAGTGAGCAGGGTGCCATCGCACACACGGGCCCTCAGGTCCCAGAGGGAGGCTGTGTCCTTTCTGCCCCCGGAGGAACAAGAACAAGAGAACTGGCTCCCTGTGCCTCTGCCTAGGCTGGGAAGGAGGGGAGCGGGGCCGTTAGCTCAGGGAAATCCACTTAGAGTGTCTGAGCACAGGTGCCCTGTATCTAAGGTACGAGCACTTCCATGACCTTAGACCCTTTCACAGCAGTTCCCACCCCTCAGGGGCTGCTGCTGCCGCCACCTGGGGGCTGCTGGCTGCCTGGGGGCTGCTGACCCCCTGACAGCTGGAGTGCTGGGCAGGGGCTGCAGACACAGTGTCTGCCTGGATGTCACTGGCATCGCCCCAGCCCATGTTGCTGTTTGAATGAAGCTCGTCCTAGAGTCTGTTTCTGTGGTGCAGACCATTATCAAAGATGAGCATTTCATAACTCAGTCCACTGCCAGGCGTTTTGAAGCTGTCTCATTAGCTGCGTCAGGCATGCTATTATCTTAATCTTCTTAGCGTCCATGTGAGAGTTTGACGGGTCAGCAGGGGCTCTTGCCTTCGCTGCCAAAGATACACTATCCGATTACAACTCTCAAGGCTGCAGCCCTTGAAATCAGCACCACCCCCCAGCTGCCACTGTCACCCCTGATACTTCCAAAGTACTTTTTGTTAACTATGAAAGACTTCAGCCTCCTGAAATCAGGGAGTAACAGTGCAGGAACACAGACCAATACTGGGCTTCCACCAAATCATTTAATAGTGTACAAATCAGAAGAAAAAAAACAGATGAGAAAAAGAGGCACCCCCCCCCCCATCTCTTTAGGCTCTGACCTTTGCTGGGAGGCTGGTCCCAAAAGCCAGACCTGCTTGACAGGCTGAGGAAACAGTGTTGAGATCCTTCAGGAGTTAATGGGAAATCCAAAGGGAATCACAGCGTGGTGGTAGAGCTAACTCATAGCATTCTGTCCCAGGGTCATCATAGGGTAGGAAAATAATCTGGGTGTTGGCAGCTGAGATGGCTGCAGGCGGTACAGCTTATTTCTTGGTTAATCTCTCACATAAACTCCTCTCTCCACACTGCTGTCCTTCCAGCCAAATCTGCCTTTTATTTTAGCTCTTGTTAATTCTTCTGTGTGTGTGTGTGTGTGTGTGTGTGTGTGTGTGTGTAATATCATCTCCTCTGCACTGCCATTTTTTCATGGTTGTTTTCCTGTGGTTGGCATCCTATGAAGAATAAGAGCAGCCTGATGGCTAACTTGGGGGTTCTAGAAGTAGCAGAAGAAAACAAGGCTTCACACCAGTTTTGAGAGAGGAAGATCTTGGGAAGAGTGATGATAGCACAGCCACATTTCCCTTCTTTCTTTGAAACAAAGCCAACCAGAGCTGCCTCTGAGGTTCAAGGCCAGGTGCAGGTGGGATAAACCCTGATACATCTTTTGTTCTCGGTTTTGGTCTTGTATGTCTACCAAGCCTTGTGCATTTTCTGCTGGCCCCGACATAGGTCAGGCTCACCCTTTGCCAGGGACAGCTCGGAGGACAAGGAGCAAATGTAGCAGTTCACCAGCCATCACCTGGGAAGCTCATTAAATGTGTCTGTTCTCAGCCCCTCCCCCAGGCCCTGAGTTTCTCAGGTCATGTGTGCCCTTAGTTGTTCCGATACAGGTCACAGGTTAGAGTCTGTGAGAAGCTCAGGACCAGTTACTTTGACTCCACTGGTGCTGTCCTCAAGTATCTGATACCCCTTCTCCCTGAACCAGTGTGCACCCTAAACTTTTAACAATGAGGAGCCACTGCCCTCTGAAGGAATCAGCTTCTCCTTGCCTGGTCTGCACCTTACTCAGGATTTCTGGTATTATTTGGTAGAAACTTGCCAGAAGCGTGTGAGTTTGCCATAAGAGACGACTGGAGGACTGCTGATCTTTTCCCAGGACTTAATCACCTATTCACCTGTTCCTCTGCCTCTTTGCCCTTCTTTGTAATGAATTCCAAATGCAGGGAGGGCCCCACGTTTTTTAGCCTTTAGCCGTGGAATCAAGGATTAGGTAACCGCTACCTGCATTTCTTTGATGTGCGATGCTGCATCTTATCACCTTGTCTGATTTGTTATTGTTTGGGGGGCTTGTTTTGTACTGGGGCTCAAACTCAAGACCTTGCCAGGCAGGCATTGGCACTGCTGAACTCCATCCCGGCCCCCGTTGCTATTCTCCTTTTTCCATTCTTTCAGTCACTTATCTTTTCCCTAATCATATTTTTTCTCCCGTGGATGAAAGTTTTAAAAATCTTAAGCGACAACAAACATTTCATTAGATTGACATATTTATTAAAAATAAATATGGAATGAATTAGAATGTTTGTGTTAGTCTTTCATAAGAAACCCACGTTTTGCTTTGTTTTCCTAATTTTTAAGAAGCTCCCATGTTCTGGTTGCTCCTTTCAGAGGGTGGTTCTGCGTGATGGACACTGAACACACACATAGCAGACACTTGAGTTTGTCTTGTTTCGTGGTCATATTTTATCAGCTCTGTATTTCCCCCTCCATTTATGTGTCCTTATATCAGACAGGATTTGTCCAGATTTGGCTTTTCCAGGTGGGAAGTTGGTCTAGGGGTAAGGCAGGCAGGGTGCTAGGTGGGCAGGCTGCATGTGGCTTTGCTGGTCAAGGTGCATGATGTTTATGTCCAAGTGGCATCTGAAGACACTACTGACCCTGATGTGCTTCCCAGAATCCAGCAGTATTTATCTAGTGGGCTCTGCTTCCACGAGATGTGACACTTTTGCAAAATTATTTGCCCAGTAGTGTACATAGCCTTATGCGTTGCAACCCTGCAAGGATAGGTACTTATATTGTAAGATTAAAAGGAAAATGTAGAGGAATCCTCAGATTAAATTAGTTGCCTCCTAGAGTTTCCATCTGGAAAACACAAGATTGGAAACAGGTCCTGAGATTTTACCCATGATGTCCTGTGGGTGGTTATCTCATGCCTCTAGTAAATGACTGTGAATTTGTGTCAGTCGTCTTCAACAAATACCTGAGATAAATAACTTAAAGGAGGAAAGACTTCAGCCCATTGTTACAGAGAGTTCAGTGGCCCCATGCTTTTAGCCTGTGGTAAGGCAGAAACACCATGGTGGAAAGCAAGTAGAAGAAGGCTATTCATTTCTTGGCAGCCAGAAAGCAGAGGCAAGGAAAAACCAGAAAAGAAGGGACCAAGAGTGCCCAAAGTCTCAACAGCTCCAGCACCACTCAAAGGCTAAGTCCAAAATGTCTCTGAGACTCAAGGCAAACTCTTTAAGAGTGAGCCCTGTAAAAATAAAATTTTTTTAAAGCCAAGTTACATATTTCCAAAATAGAATGGCGTAGGGCAGTATTCCTGTTCCAACAGGGAGGAACAGAAGCATAGCAGGGAGAGACAGGGCCAAAGTCAGACCCAACAAGATGGTAGTTCCATGACCAGTGTCCAGGCATGATTGTTGTTTTCAGTGTTAAGGCCATTTGGATATCAGGCCATTGATCTCAAAGACTTACAGGAATTACTGTGATTCATTTCATAGAGAGGAGTTCTGCAGGCAGTGTGAGCCTCTAAAAATCCAGGGAACTTCATCATATTGTGCCAGTGCCAGTGTCACAGGGTAAAAAAAAAAAACCAGAAAGACAGTCAGCACCTAAGATATCAGGCCTTTTGCCTCCAGCCTTGAACCCTCAGATCCTCCCCATCCATCCACAGCTGACAGAGCTCACCCTGGAGACAAGGCGCACACTTCGCTTAAAGTGTTACTTAGGTGCCGCCCCTTCCAGGCCAAGGATAGGAATGTGGGAAGGAAGCTGGTGTCCTTGAGCTTGGCACCAAATCTGGTCTCCACTGCGGACCTGGGGCTTTAGTGATCATGAGTGAGGGATACATTTCGGCCACTCGTCTTTCTCAAGAAGGGAGGGAGAGTCTGGGCCAAGGGGGGTAGCTCAGAGATAGAGCACCTGCCCAGCATGTGCAAGGCCCTGGTTCGATCCTTAAAAAGAAAGAGATGACCTGGCAGTGAGCATACAGTAGACAGTATTTAATACCTGTGGAGTGGTGTGGTTATTTGATGTTACAGATGAGAAGACAGAGCCTCAGTTCTGTGCTCTGAATGTCCATGCCTCCCTCAGAAATCATACTGTGGAAATCTGATCATCATTTGACTTATTAGGAAGTGAGAGCCTTGGGGGTGATTAGGTCAAGAAGATGGAGCCCTGGTGTTTGGGATCAGGGTCCTGATGAAAGAGACCCCGGAGAGCTGCCTCCTCTTCCCCCACACAAGCACGCAGCTAGAAACTGTCACCTCTGACCCCAAAGCAGAGCCTCACCAGATGCCAAGACATCCCCTTCCTCTTGGACTCCCCCATGTCCACAGCTGTGACAAATAAATTTCTCACTGAAGTTATTCCGCCCCAGCAGTCTGGATGGGCCGAGATACTCAGAGAAATTTGACATGTGACTTTGGTCACACAGTTGGTGAAGGAGAGTTGCGATTTAAATCCACATCTATCTTTTTTTTTTCAAAACATTTCTGGGAAACCTCACCATTTTCCACAAGGAAGTTTTGGTTGCAGTGAGATGGGACATTTATAGCATGGTACCATCCTGTGGTGGTTCTTAGAAAACGTAAGTTTTCCTTAAGTATGAGCCATTGTTGCCTTAAATTATAATGATAAAAAAGTTAACTATTTGGTACTTAGTACATCCCAGGTGCTGTGCAAAGTGCTGTGCGTGAATCTTCATGTGGTACCATGAGGAGAATTTGGGTCTTCCACTCCCCGAATATACAGATGAGGAAGCTGAGGCTTAGCGAGTTACAGAACTTGACCACATATAGCTGTATTGTCACTAAGTAGAGTCCTAGCTCTGGACAAGGCATAGGGCAATGTGTTACCAAACTAACAAAAAGCCCCAGGCCTTGGCATCTCTCTGGGGAGCCCGATGTGCGTGTACCAAGATGGCAGCATGAACAGGCACCGGAACATGGGCTTAGGTCAGACCAGGGCAGGGAGAGCACAGACCAAAGAAACTTGTAGTATCAACCACAGTCCTTTTGAAGCCTTAGGGAAATGTTTTCATGTTTTTGAAAGCAGAATGAAAATAAGCTCTTAGATTAAAAAAAGAATCCATCAATACATAATATGTTGAGTTTTATTTCAACAGAGTTGTGAAATGTGATTTTTGAATATTCCGCATGGCCGAGGGGACCCATGAAGCCAAAGATAGCTGGAGCGAGGGGAGTCAATTTCAAGCCCACCATGGCCTCCTGGACGCAGAACCGCCCTGGGGGCGGCAAGCCACAGGAGAGGAGTTTGGGTCCCTGAACGTGGCACAGAGAGAGAAATGCCCGACTTTCAGTTGCAAACAGGTTCTCAAGATTTATGTGAGAACTTGGCCGGTTTAGCATCCTTCGTGGTATTTTCTCAAGATATAGAGACGTGTTCAGAGGGAGGCCGCAGAGTCACCCTGCGCTGAGCCCTGACAGGTCGGGGACACTTGCTCAGCCAGAGCGCACCATGCAGCCTCGGGCGGGAGAGCAGGCCCTCTGCCCCCTCCGCGCTGACCGTGTGCGGCGCCGCCGCCGCACAGCCAGGGCCCTCGCTGCCTGGAACCTGGGGCCGAGCGGTGGAGCTCTTGCCCTCGCACAGAGTCCCAAGTGGGTTTTCCGTTTGAAGCGCGTATCAAACCAGCAACCTGCATTGTGCCAGCTTTGCACTAAACCCATGCGCAGAGTTCGAGAGAGATGGACGCTTCGGTCCCCTCGCTCCATGATCACTAAATCCGGATGAGGGGTCTAAAGCAACAGGCTTGATCGATTCCACGTAAATCTATTCTAAAAAAGCAACAGGAGTTTTATGAGGGCTGAAGGAACCGCGGGAGACTGCTGGGAAAGGACCCTTGACCTGGGTCCTTTGGGAAGACGGAGGCAAGCAGGAGGGATCGGGAAATTTCGACAAGAATGACTGATGGTAAACATGGCTTTGCAGGGAGAGCAGAACCCAGGCCGAGCAGGGAAGAGTCCTCGGAGTCACTCTGGAGAAGACGGAGGCAGGGTTAGGCCAGGCAAGAAATCCATCTTCCTCCCTTTCTGCCCTCGTTTTATAAAACAGCCAAACTTTCCCGCCCTTCGGTATTGCATGAAGGAACAGTTAAAGGCAGCAAGGAAAAGCGAGAGGAAAGCTACAGCTGGGAAGAAGAAAACATGCTAAGGAATAGGACAAGACGATTCCCAGCAGCCCCAAGTGGGGAAGTTCCCATGAGAACCCGGAGAGGGGCTGGCACAGGTGCAGGCGCAGGGCCTGTGACCACGGTACTCGGCGCACTTTGCGCACGGAGGCAGGACAGGCACTAATTCGTGGACGGCTTGGGCAACTTAGCAAGACCATTTCAAAAACGCAGGTGAGAGGAGCGCTGTCGTCCCAAGGTGGGGAGGGCTACGGCCTCGAAGGCGCAGCCAGGCTCAGGTGCCTGTGGTTTTTCTGTGCCGTACACAGGCCTCGCTGTTCAATGCCATTCTCAGACTCAGAAAATTCAAATACTGAGAGGCCAGGCCAGGTGCGTTGTTAGGAGGCAAGTTCAGTTCCACTCTGTAGATCTGCCACGGGTTCTTAAAAAACAAGACCCCATGTCACCACACCGCCCTCTTCCCGTAGGTGACGAAGAACAGGTGTGCTCGTGGATCAGAGAACCTTGCCATCTTCTCTCCCAGGAATAAGGATGGGCTCGTTTAACACGCCTTCTACCTGTTCTCTTGTGATTAGGGCTTAAGTGACTGTCTCCGGGTTTTAGTCACTCCGAGGAAATGCAATGAAGCCATAGTAATTGGCCGTGCGGTTCTCCTACTCCCCCGGAGAGTCCGCCTGACACAGGAATCATTGTTCACAGAGGCCCTGTCTGCACTCTTTATTTAGCTCGTTAGCGGGCTTGAGGGAGCGGCTGGCACGGGGGAGGAGGGAAGCGGAGACAGCACATTGCTGCAGTGAGAGCGCTTGGCTGAGAGGCAGCTGGGATCCAGGGGAAGGTCGTCAGTCCCAGTCCTCACTAGGGAGGGACAGCGCTGCCCCGCGTCCCCTCATTGAATCCTCACCGTAAGCCCGTGACGTTGGCACCGTGACCTTCTGTTCAGAGATGAGAAAGTCCAGTTCCGAGAGCCTGCCTCTGCCAGGGCTTCCCAGGTGAGAAGCAGAGGGCCGGGGCTGGAACGGCAGGGGCCCTCGCTCCCACCCACACCCGCGTGCCTGGACCGCGTTACTTCTGTCTGTCCTTGATCTCTCGTCTTCTTTTTTTTTTTAATTTTATCTTTATTGGTACATCGCATATACACATCATATCATGATCACACTCGATATTGGGAATTTGTACGAGTACATGGCACAATATAATTCTCACTTTTTCCCATTCCCCTACCCATCCCACAACCCTCTACTCCCTAAATACCATCACATTTTTTCTTTACCCTTCACCTCTCACAGCGTTGCCCAGGTGCTGGCTCTTTGGAGACTCAGGAAGTGCCTTCCACCGTGAGAAGGTGAACACTAGTAAGCACTTTCTACCTTGGCTTTTGCTTGCTCCTGCCTCTTTTGCCCCACCCCCACCCCATGGGTGTGGAGGGGCGTGGAAGAAAGCAGAGAAAATAGTGTTTGTCAGATGCTGTTTGCTTTCGAGTGAGTATGAAGTGAGAGTTTATTACCAGTTCTGCCACAATCTTCTTTTATTGTGAGGCTTTGACTAAGCCGCGGTCTGTTTTGCCACCCTCTTTCCTCATCTATAATTATGATTTATATCTGAAGGGGGTTGATCCCTTGAAGCCCCCAAAACATACAAATGTCAGGTGTCAATAATACCACTTGGCCGGGGGCTGGGGGCTCTTTGGCCGTCCCATCATGGGCCTTTCACGGGGTGAAGGGGGTAAGCTTCCGGGTGTCACAGAGAGCGTGAGAGCCCAGGCCGCCAACGCCTCCTGAAGCGTTCCCGGAACTGGTCTTGGCTCCCATTTCCAGGGTGGAGGGGAGGCCCCTTTTCTTCATGGAATGTACAGCTTTCATGGAGGAACAAGCTCACAGAACTCAGCTCTGCTGATCATTCGAGAGCAGCCATATCCTGGGCTCCTGGGGCCAGCTCATCAGGCCAGAGCCCGTGCTGCCGGCAGTGCCTTTCAGCGAATTCTGGGTAGTGATGCCCTCGGGTGGAGTGCTGCTCACTGCCACTGCCCAGCCACCGCACCCAATACCCAGGCCACTGTGTGGGGCAGCTCAGCAGGGGATGGAGTGTGGAAGGTGGGCGCTGCATCGCATGGCCATTGGAAAGCTGGCCACCTCCTTTGTTCTAACCTGCTGCCCCTGCCAGTTATCGCTTGTTTGTGTTTGTTGCAGCTCATGCCTATAAAACCGTAGTTCGCATGGGGAGCAAACTTTCTGTATCCAAAACATGCTGTATTATTACACTGACTACAAATATCACTTCCTGCCATATGCTACAGTGTCTTTAAAGCAGGTTTCCCTATTGTTTTGTTTGGCAACAACTCTGTGAGGATTACTGGAACCTCTGTTCTGTAACAGTGTAAACTGCTGCTCTCTAATCCAGTAGCCAACAGCCGTGTGCATCCATGTAAGTTAAAATGACTTACAATAAGTAAGGGAAGTGCTTTACTTCCTCAGTCCTACTTGCAGTATTACTAGTCCTCTGTACCATGCTAAATGTGTGTATGTGTTGTCTCAATTCAGCAAACAAGTTCTGGAGATGCAGCTCTCAGATGAAGGAAGCCTTGAAGCCAGGCTCATATGCCTATAAAGTATGACTGATGACAAGTGTGACTCCAAAATCTCCTTTCTAAACCACCGTATCCTACTGTACTTTGGCCAAGAAAGAGCAACCCAGCCTGCTCACAAAATGTGATGAGTAAACTCTATTCCTGGGAAAATGCAGCAGATGTACCTTTACAAGTTCTTCCCACTAATGCAACTGAAAATTCTGGACATTATATAAGAACATTCTGAAAGGTGGAGAGAAGAAAGCAGGTGGGCTAAGACCTTGAGATGCGAGGAATGGCCCAGTGACAGATTCCCTGGGCTTTTCTCAGATGGCACATAATTGGAGCTTAAAACACCAGCAGTCCAGAAACTCAGGTACAGAAAAAATGCTTGCAAGCAAAGCCAGCTCTCCTTAGCCAAAGGACTTAGAGAGGGACTGGTAAAATGAGACAGAAACTGTATCTATGGCAACTTCTCTACTTCAATGAGATACTACAGGAAAAAAAATGACCTCACCCCCATCCATGTCGACAAAGTGCTACTGAAAAATCTAGACTTTAACTGAATGAATGATGCCCTTGAATAACAGCAAATCAAAACCCTAGACTAATGGTTAAAGAAAATTCTCTTTGCAGGAATGAAGTAACAGGAGGATCCTTGGTACATCAGAAAGGGAGAAGTAAGTGTAAACAAAGATAGAAGCAGATACAGTGAACATTCCCTCTCTTTAGAGAGTTCTACCTTATGAAGCAAGTTATAACATCATCTAATGTGTAAGGAGTAGCAGGCTAAAGGAACATAAGGAAAAGTAAAGTTTTTATACTTCACTCAAAGTGACAAATGTCTATCTTGATATACATTGATAAATTACACGGCTATGATGTTCTAATTATAACCACCAGAAAAGCACATAAAGAGAATATAATATATATTATAATGAATCTTATTTTGAACCATAAAAGATACTTTAACAAGTACAATAGAATTAAAATCTCGTATGTGGCCTCTGACCAAAATGTACTCAAGTAGGAAATCAATAACAAAAAGGTAACAAGAAAAATGCCCAATACAGTGAAACCAACCAACACATTTCTCAATAGCCTGTGAATTAAAGAAGAAATTTTAACAGAAATGAAAGATACTTTAAACTGAAAGACAATATAACATATCAAAAACTTGTGGGATACTGGTAACAGTGCTACAACAGATAGCTTTCATACTAAGTTCTTACATTTTCAAAAAGAACAAGTCTCAGATAAATAACCTGAGCTCCCACTTCAAGGAACTAGGAAAATAAGGGTACAAAAGAAACCCAAATCAAGATGAAAGAAAGTTTTTAAAAATAAGAACTGAAATTAAAGAAAGAAAATCAATGACAGAAAGGTCTGATTCTTTGAACAGATCAATAAAATTGACAAACACCTAGCAAGTCTGAGAAAGAAAAAGGAGAAGATATCTGAGTTTCAAATACTAGGAATGAAACTACAACAGACTGAAAATAGCCAAAAGGTAAGAGACGTATTAAGCTGAGCCACAATACATCAGTGTAAAAACTTAGATAAAATTTCCAAGACTAATCTCTCAGAAAGTGCATATTATCACAACTCACATAAATAGATAACTAATATAGCTACAGGGCTATTAAAGAACTTCAATTCGTTACTTTAAAACTTCCTAAAAACAAATCTCCAGATGGTTTCCCTGAAGAATTCAAAGTAAGGATTAATGACAAACCAATACAATGGCATCTAGATATAATACTTCTTAGTTCATTATGAAGCTAGTGTTATACCAGTACTAAAACCAAGAATAATTAAAAAAATAAACACAATAATCTAATATGCACATAAATATAATGCAAACATCCTTAATAAATAAGCCACATATTTTTAAAGTATTGTGTATCATTACAAAAAGGATTTATTACAAAGGTGCAAGGTTTGCTTAATATTTGGAAAGTGGTGGAATTCACGTTAACATGATAAAGAACAAAAATATGATTGCATCAAATACTGAAGAAAATAATTTAACAAATTTCAATACACAGTCAGGAAAACTCTCAGAAAACTGGGAGTAGATGGAGAACTTCCTCAACTTGTTACAGAACATCTACAACACATCCACAGGTGACATTAAACACAATGGTGAAAGATGAAATGCTTTCTCTCCACTATCAGAAAGGAAGCAAGATGCACGCTCTCACTGCTGTTTTCAAAGTAAGGATTAATGACAAACCAAACTCCCAGCCTACCGCTGGGAGTTCTGTCCAGTTCATTGAAGTAAGAAAAGACAAACAGATCAGAAAGAAAAAAATAAAACTAGCATTTGTATATGGCATGAGGTCTATGTTGAAAACTCCAGGAAATATATAAATATTTAAACCTTCTTGACTAAGTGATTTTGGCAAGGTCTGAGGATACAAGATAGATAAAACATCAATTATATATTTATAAATTACAATGAACATATGTACTAAAAAGCTAAAAAGTCAACAGTACTTAAGTTGCTTAAAACCCCAAACATATCAAAAAGTAACAATATGGAGTATTTGTATGCTGAATACTATAAAATGTTGAAAGACCTCAAAGAAAGGTCTAAATTAATGGACAGATAGCATGTTCATGAACACAACATAGTAAAGCGGTTGGTTTGCCCAAAACTGTTACATAGATATAACATAATTTCTATCAAAATCTAACATTATTTTATTAGTTTTAAGTGAGACTATTTTAAAATTTATATGGAGAAATATAGGAAGTAAAACAGTTTGAAAAATTTAGGAAAGAAACAGAAAGAATGACTGTACTTAATTGCAAGATTTATTATCTAAAGATAGAAATCACAACTGGCAAACTGGCAGGCAGACAGAGGCACAGAGGGATGAAACAAAGGAGAGAGGATTGGCAGACAGAACCATACATATAGGCCCAACTGACTTGTGACAAAGGTGTGAAAGGAGTTCAGCATAGAGAAGATGGTCGTTTCAACAATGATACAAGACCAGTCAAATATCCATCCTTAGGCAAAAATGGAGCCTTGACATTATGTCAAGCCTTATATAAAAATTAACAAACAACAGATTACAGCCTTCAATTCAAAGTATAAAACTATCAAACATTTATGTTTCTAAGTGTTTAGATCTATATAAGAATTGGTACCAGCCGGGCGTGGTGGCTCACGCCTGTAATCCCAGCACTCGGGAGGCAGAGACAGGAGGATTGCTGAGTTCAAGGCTTGCCTAGGCTACATAGTGAGCTCAGAGCCAGCCTGAACTACAAAGCGAGACCCTGTCTCAAAAAAAAAAAAAAAAAGAATTGGTACCAAACTATGATTTGCAAAATAAAAAGTGAGTGTGTTGGCCTTTATCAAAGTGGAAAACAATTGTCAACTGTGCAAAAGGGGGAAAAATAGGCTACATACAGGGACAGCATACTGCACTCCACACACCCAATGAGAGACTGGCGTCCAGAATGTATAAAAACTCAACATGAACAAAGACATAAGCAGACACTTTACTGGAAATGATATACAAACAACAAATATGCACACAAAAGATGCTCAGTATCATTAGTATTAGGAAAACACAAATTGAAACCACAATTTGTTATCGCTATACAACTAACGGAAGGTTAAAATAAAAAAATAATGACAATCTGTACATCAGCAGGGACACAAGCAACCTGAAGCCTTCGTGCCTTGCTGCTGGCAGTGTCAAATAATTCAGATGCTTTAGAAAACATTGGCAATTTCTTAAAAATCTATACATGTGGCTATTATACAACACAGTGATTATATTGCTGTGAATATATCCCAGGGAACTGAACATTTATGATCACATAAGAATTGTTACAAGAATATTTATAGCAGCTATGTTTATAAAAGACCCAGACCTGATCATGTTGAAGAACAAAAACTCTATGATTGCATCAACTGGTACAGAAAATCATTTAATGTAATTCAACACACAGTCATGAAAACTCAGAGAATTGGAAGTGGACGGAGAGCTGCTCAGCTTCACTCACTTTTCCATGGGTGGACGTTTAAGCGAACTGTGACACCTTTCCACTCGGTAATCAAAGACTGAGCTGATTGTATATGTGCAGATGTGTCCTCTTTGGACGACTCGCCAGAGAAAATCTATTTAGTCTGGGCCGGAGATTTAGCTCAGTGGTTCCGGAGCCTCCCTCACAAGAACAAGGTCCTGAGTTCAATCCCGGTAACCACATACAATGCTGGGCCTGGTGACTCACACCCACCAGCAATCAATACCACATATCACAGTGCTCGGCCTGGTGGCTCTCGCCTGTAATCCCAGCACTCGGGAGGCAGAGGCAGGAGGATTGCTGAGTTCCAGGCTTGCCTGGGTTACATAGTGAGCTCAGAGCCAGCCTGAACTACAAAGTGAGACCCTGTCTCAAAAAAAAAAAAAATCAATTTGGTCTGGACAAGCAGAGTGCCCTGTGCTCTCTTGATTACCATGTACATGGGATGTCTTTTTCATCACTTAAATTTCAGCTATGGGTGGTCTTGTACCTACAGTAAATGGACTATAGAAAACATGTTGCCATTGTTATTTTCTTAACAAATTTATTAATTGGTCAGGACTTAATATTACCATTCTGTTCACTGTTTCATGATGTGTATAGTACTCCTCTCTTGCCCTACTGATACTTTGTGATGATATCCTTTGATCCCTTTCTCTCCCTTCTGTGCATCTATAGAGGCTTTTACTTTGTCACTCTCATGAGGCTTGTGTGACCATCTTATAGTTTTTGTGGTATTTTAAATTGATAACAATTTAACTTCAATTGAACATAATTCTACCTTTATAGTTTTCCTACATACATTCTATGCTATTGTTGTCCCTACTTACACTGTCTCAAATCTTTTAACAAATTATTGTGGCTTTGGTTATTTTAATAATTTGTCTTTAACTTTTATACCAGAGTAAAAGTGATTTTATTACAGTATAAAAATACCATATTCTGAATTTGACTATATATTGTATTTGCTTTAGTAGGACATAAGATATATGGAATTCATCCATTCTGATGTGCAAGTCAGTGGTATATAAGCATAAAAGAAGACATTGGATCTCTCTGGAATTATTTTTGTGGTTGGATCTGAAATCCAATTTACCTTTTTTCTCATTTAGATAAAACTCTGCATTAGTACAAATTACTGGAGCATCACTCCTTACCCCACTAGTCTGTAACGCAGCCTCCATCATATATTAATAGATCTATTAATATATACATGTATACATATACAACATATGTATACAGAACTGTTTACAACCTCTGCCTTTTTTCTCTTGATCTACTTTTTTATTCCTAAGACAATATAATACCAGCTGCCTTTATGTTATTTTTTGGTCTTTTTGTAAAATTTAATTTATTGGTACATTATAAATACACATCAAAATTACACTCCACATTGAGAATTTGTACCAGTATATGACATGACTTAATTCTCATTTTTCCCCTTCTCCTACCCACCCTGCAACCCCCAGCCCCTATATACACAAACTTTGTTTCCTTTTTTTTAACCATAAATTTTTTTCTTTCCCCTCATTATTTACCCCTAAACCCCATTTTCCTTTGGTGTTTTTTAATAGATTATTTACAGCAGCTTTTGATCCACAAGAAAACTTTGCAGGAAGTACAGGTCTACCTCACCTCATGTGCATTCACGTCCCTTCTCATCACCTTCTGCTTTTACCAGACTGGTGCATTTGTTGAGTGTGAACATTTATCGATACATCACTGATAGTCAGAATCCATAGTTTGCACTGGTTTTCACATTGGTGTTAGACATCCTTTTGCCCTGAACAGTTGTACAAGTACAAGAATCTACCATCATAGAATCATACAAAGTAGTTTTCCTGCCTAAAAAACCCTGTGGTCCCACAATTCAACTCTCCCTCCCTATTAACCACTGGTTACCATTTATCTTTCTACTATCTTCTTATTGCCCTTTCCAGAATGTTGTATACTTAGCATTGTCCTTGATTTAGCCTTCTGAGATTGGCTTCTTTTACTTGCTCATTAGCATGTCAGATTCCTCCATGTCTTTTCACAACCACATAACTCCTGTCTTCCTAGAACTCACTAACATCCAATCATCTGAATGTACCACAGTTTATTACACAGTATATCCTTCCACCTAATGTATTTACTTCCAGGCTATGGCAATTATAAGTAAAGTTGCTTTACTTTTTAACATTTAGGCGCAGGATTTTTTGTGAATATAGGTTTTCAACTTCTTTGAATAAATAATAAGGAAATAAGTGCTGGATCATATAGTAAAAATATGTTACTTGTGTAGGAAATCAATTTGCCTTGAAAGTAGCCATGCCATTTTTCATCCTCACTAGCAGCAAATGAAGCTTTCTGTTGTTCCACATCCTCACCCTGTAGGAAACAGCACAGCTTACTTCCCTAGTAAGAGGTGACAGACACTTGTATTGCTTTCTATTGTTGCATTACTACAAATAATGGAACTGATTTTCTAGGTATACATTTTAATAAGGCATTTGTTAAAACTTTGGCCCATTTTAAAAGTAGGTTGTTTTTTTTAAACTGAGCACCAACTTGTTTTACAAAAGTTTTATAATGTTTTGATACTTTAAAAGCTGAGTCCTTTTATCTTCTTTTAATTCAAGCTTTTCTGGAGAGATGAGGTCTGTGGAAGGCATTAGGTCATTCAAGTCCCCCTCATGAGTGTTCAAATGATATTGTAAGAGCATCAGAGGCTGTGAGGCCCATCCTTTGTTCTTGTGCTTTGTTGCCATCTGTCTTCTATGCATCATAGGATGATGCTCAGTGAGGACCTTTGTCAGACGTGGACCCCTTGACCTTGGATTTCTAAACTTCAGTTCTTTACTAAAGACCGAGTGTCAAATAAACTGTTGTATCAGCACAAAACAAACTAAGGCCGCCACTGTGACATGTTAGTCAACATCTGTTAGAACCTTCATGGAAGCAGGTTATGGGTATTCTTGGTGCTCTGATCATGCCCCTGTCTTTAGCATCTTTGTTGACAGGGGAGGTATCTTTTCAACAATCTCACCTTGTCCCCAGCCTTTGGATCTGAACCCAGCAAGTATGCACATGCCCTTATTAAGGAGGTTTGCTCCCCATTTCCTTTACCTCTTTCCATAGTTTTCCTTAAAGATGACAGGGCCTGTGACCCTTCCCACATCAACTTAAGGCTCTTCTTCCACAGGAAACATCCAAATGGGATTTGGGTTTTTCTTGAGGGGGCTGCTTACCCCAACCACCCAACCCCGCCCCTCAGGCTTGCACAAAGAAGTGCTTTCTTAGGATTCTGTCTGGAAGTGATGAGTCTGTTTAGCCTTCTGGAGAGGCATAGTGGCTGTTCATCTGAGTGCACCTACCCAGAGACAGCAATCCTGGGTATCATGGCTTATTCTAAAAGAAAAATGACCATATTAATTCTTCACAGACTCCCCTAGCTCATGTCTCTTATCTCTGCCTCTTTTTGTCCCTGGTGTGGACCCCTCAAATAAAGCATTAGCACTTAATCTTTATCTTAGTCTCTGTTTTATAGGGAACGAAACAGTTTGTTCATTAATTTTCATCTTTCTTCCTTGCTGATAAAAATATTTAGGGCTAGAAATTGCTAAGAACTGCTTTGGCTGCACTCTACAAGCTTTGATATGTTTTATCTGTATAAATTTTCAGTTCCTAACAGAGAACTTTCTCTCTCAGAAGTAGTCTCTAGGCTCACACAGAAAGGGTTCCCAGTCATCTGCTTTTTCTTTGAAAGCATCACCCTTCAAAGACCCAGTTTATATACCAGAATCTCCAGTCATATTTCTCTCAACCTCTTATAAACCCAAGGCCACATCTTTTGTCACAACTTGGCTCATGAAACTCATCTTTCTTGTCTATGAAAATCAACAAATCCCCACAAGGTAGGCTGGGGTCAGTGTTACGTTAATAATTTGGTTTCAGCCAACTCTTGTTGTCGGATCTTGGAGAATATTTATTCCTGTCTTCCAAAGCTAGCCATCCATAGAGGGAATCTGGTCAAAGTCTGTTCATTGCATCTAGGTGATTGTCACTGTTCCAGAAGCTCTATTCGCAAAGATAGAAGCCTATGGGTTGATATCTAGAGAAGAGGGTGTCCAATGGGGAAATTCAGACGTTAAAACTTTTATTATAATTAAAACGTGAAATTTACCAGTAGCAGCTACTGAACTGGGTGCTAAAGACTTGGACACTTAACAAATCCTAAACTATATTCAACTTAAAAAATATATAGAAGACACTTGAGGACAGATCTCTACTTAATGAACCAGTGGCTTAGCAAAGGTTTCGTGAGCAGCCTCTGGGTCTCTGGGTGAGCTGGTGCTTAGCGGCAGTAACTGAAGACAGAAGAGGGTAAGGGCCAGTTCATCCTTTGCCAGCCCAGTAGTGAGCATGCTGGGGGCAGCACAGCCTCCCACATCCTGTTTCTCCTCCAGGCAGCTCCCATGAAAAGTGAAGTGCAAGTGCCCACACAGCCTGTCTCCATTTTGTAGTGGACTTGGTGTGGCATACAGTGTCCTGCACATATTCAAAGCATTTCCTTTAAATTCTTACTTCTGTATTATAACTCAAAAATCTGGTTGAACATATAGGTGAGAAATGATAGAGAAAATAAGATGTAACCCCTAAATGCATCTTGCATTATTTTCCAGATAGTTTTTCAGGGAATTGGTTAATCAGAGTTGAAGTTAAGGCAATTCTGTTTGTTTTGCTTCAAAACTATTTCAGGTCAGTTGAGTAAGACACATATCTGCTAAAAATAGTTCCAAAACTCATTTTCCAAGTACAAAGATGTCTTGGCCATGTATCATTTTGTGAGAGTAGCCTGTGAGGCTGAGGGGTGGGCATGGAAAAATGCCTTCCAGTCTCCTTTAGAGTCTCTGTGCCATTTGACTCATGGCCAGTTAATCTGGAACAAACAAAAATCACTGACCATTTTTTTTGTACTGGCAATTGAACCAAGGGCCTTTTCACTGGGCTATATCCCCAGCCCTTTTTTTTTTTTAAACCAATGCTTACTTACTTGCCAAATTGTCCAGACTGGACTTGAATTTGAAGTCCTTCTGCCTCAGCTTCACAGAGCGATGGAATTAGAGGTACATTTTAAGCAGGAACATGCCAAGACTACCTTACCAGAGTGGCATAGTAATGGTTTTCTCCTTAGTTGTTCTTCCAGATCAACACATGAGTCATCAGTTACCTTTCACTGGGCTTCTTGAAAACTTCCCCAGCATTTCCTCCCTAGTGCATGGCTAGGAGATCCCTGCAGATGGTTCTGTTCAGGATACAGGCGCTGCCTCTCTCTCCAGTGAGGCAGAGCAGCTGTTCTGGGTGTGTTCCTGTCGCCAACACTTTGGATGGAGCAAGGAAAAACAAGACACAGAACAATTACACTCACTGAAAATGGCAGTAGGAATTCAGAAATGCAGTGTGAAATTAATATGAAGTGGAATTTGCCAGAATTACTAGAACTTGCATGAGGATTCCTTTTAAAAATTGTTTGGGTACATACAGTGACCACAACTGGTCAAGATCCTGTGTTATCTATTTGACAAGGGAAAAAACTTGTGTGCTCCAGTAGATCACCATTACGGGAAGGGCAAATGGCAAGGAGTAGCCAGTTTTCAAAGGCAGATCGCCCCGCAGAATCAGAACCATTCCTATGATAAAAGTTGCAAACTGAGATACAGAACAGGATGCAAAATTTAGGAAGGAACAATCTCAGAAATTTAAAGCCCAAATTACCTGAGGGATGTTATCAACAAGCATTTAAAGATTAAGCCATGTCCAAGGTTCTTTCCTGTAACTACATGGCATTATTGTGCATTTACTGAGTCTAACTCAGTTATCGGAATTCTCTCTCTTCTGCTTAGTCTTCCAAGGGAAGAGACTATTCCATTTATACATTGCCCAACATATAATAAAAATAGGCATTAAGCAGACATTTGATTGACTATATGTGAGCGAGATATTCAGTATGTAAGATTTTGGACATAGATTTTAAGCTTTAAACATGATCACTGTATGATCCCATTAACTTGTCCTTAATCCCCCATTAAATTACAAAGCAAGTATCACTCTTGCTTCCTTGGGCAGAACCTGATGGGAAATACAATGGACAGTTCCTGTCTCCAACTCTACTATTTCAAGTCTCATGGAAGCAAAGACACTACAAATCTGATTCTGTTGCCTCTGCTGAAGAAGCCACTTTCTCTTGGGCCTCCAACTTCTTCAAAGAATCATATCACACTTCTCAAGGGGGCTAGTCCTTGGAGATCAGTGGGCTTTCAATAGGAAGCCAAAGCGGCATGTGGGAGAAGAGGAAAAGTGTTCTAGGAGGAGAGAATAGTGCAGCCCAAATCATGAATGCCAAAAGGCACATTTAGACAGGGTTCGCACTGGCTAAGGTTCAAAGTTCATTTGAAAGGAGGCAGTAGAGAACAAGATGGGAAA
Organism: Thryonomys swinderianus; assembly: GCA_004025085.1. Lineage (NCBI taxonomy): Eukaryota > Metazoa > Chordata > Mammalia > Rodentia > Thryonomyidae > Thryonomys > Thryonomys swinderianus. The sequence continues at coordinate 62,337 of PVIC010002762.1, forward strand.
TGCCCATAGAAATATATTGCAGAGACAAATCTAACCGTGTTGCTTGTGTCCTATACACAGCAGGCACCATGAGGAATAAGGAGCAGGGCAGATCCCTGGTCTTGCTATGCCCAAGTCCCAACAAGTGACAGTCTCTCAGGACAAGACATGATCTTAAAGTCCAACCAGGAGCTTTCTTACCCAGCTGGAGTCCATTCCCCCTGGGACAAGCAGAGGGGGAAGGGCCATGAGCTCAGTTGAGGTTAAGTATTTAAAGGCAACATTTGTTGTTCTCCATTACTGGGAGCTTTCTATGCAGAAGCAAGTCTTTACAGAAGCCAATAGCAATGGTTAGATCATTCTATTACTAAGGTGACAGAACTCTAAAAACATTGTTTCTATGGTGCTCCTATAGAAGAGTGCTTTCTAAAAACATACAATCTGTGGCTGCGCTGATCAGTTAAGGGGAGAGTTTCCAAGGAGACAAGCACCAGGTTCACAGGGTGGTTACAGGATACAAACTAGAGGGTTTTAACAGAATGGCCATTTTTATGCCAGGCTGGGTCTCACACTATTACCCAGTTCACATGTCAATATGGGCATATTTAGCACTGACTACTAAGAGCAACATACTCTTTCTTCATTAGGCACTGGAATACCCACACTGGCCCCAAAAAATGATTTACCTAAATTATAAGAGATTTCCTTCTGAGGCCTTCTAGATGATTGTAGTGGCCCTGTGAAAGGAAAGTGGAAAAGTCAATTGGAAGAGATGGGATCAAAGTTTGTAACATCTCAGAGTATATATTATATCATTCTAATTTTTTCAGTGCTGGGGATCAAACCCAGGGGTTCTCTACCACAAAACTACATTCTTAGACCATTCTACTTGTGTGGGTTTTTTTGGTTTCATTTTTTTTTTAACAGAGTCTCACTAAATTAGCCATGCAGGATTCAAATTTACAGTCCTCCTACCTCAGCCTCCTGCAGTGCTGGGATTTTAGGCACCTGGCTTCATATTATTCTAACTGTTCAGCCAAGTAAATGTATTAGCTTGCATTACTATACATGAGTATAAACTTAGTAAATGCATTAGTATAGGCAGAAAGATAAGGAACTGCAAAGCTGCCACATTTAGCAATGTATAAGAGACTAAGGAATTGGGATTCTGTTTCTGAAGAGCATCACAAGGTTTGGGTGGAGGAAATTAGCCCTTCTTTGAAGCTTAGATCTTAAAAAGCAGGAGGGGACTAAGATTTAACAATGATGAGCTAAGTGTGCTCCTGGCCCCTTTTGTATGTCTGTCTCTGGGTTAGTCCTCCTTCTGCCCTCCTAACCATGTGTGCTCTTTTGTTGGGTCATGTTCCATCCCTACCACTGTAACACCTTGTCAGTGTCTCCCGCGACAGAATCTTCATGCATCCAGCCACCTGCATGTCTCAGGTACTAGGGGCATCCCCAGACAAGCCTCAGCACTTCCTGTGAAAAAACCGATGGTCTGATAGAAGAAACACTGGGGTTAGTAATGCAGCATTGCTTTTGAGAACCGCTTCTTCAACTGAGATTTACTGTAATTAGTAAAAATTCACCAGGGAAAAGTTCCCTCCAACCAAGTCAGAAAGGATCAGCATAGCCCACTCTTTCCAGCTGTGTGGTGCTAACAATTCATATTACTTTAATTCCTTCAATTTGTATTTTTGGCCACCTCTGGGCCTAACCATCCTCCTTCATTTTGCAGCTCTCTTGTTACTTCATTGTCAAGAAATGACATAAGAATGTAGGTAGATCACCCTCATTATATGGTAAAAAGAGGAGACTCCCAGGAACTGGGTGGCTTGTCCAATCCCAGAGCTCGTTCTTCTAAGGACACTGTGCTCAGTGGAAAGGAAAGCATTTCTCAGCGTGAGAGTCATCCAGACCTCTCCTCCCCGGGCTGATTCTACCTTGGCTTGATAGGCCAAAGGCCTGACCACACTTGTTTGCACAGCCTTTTTCCCACCACAAGTATGACAGTATTAAAGCTAATGTCAAGCGTGCACGACTCAGGAAGTGCATACCCTCTCACTCCTCTGAGCTCCAGCGCTCCTTCTCATTCATCTTCTCTCATGGCTCACAGATCCACCTCCCTCCCTGTGACAGTTAAACTTGTCACCTTGACTAGCTTAAGAGACTGTAAGGGAGGTGACTGGATCATACTGGCAATATAGGACATGCAACCCAAAGCTACTCTATTGAATGTTAAAAATGTACTTGGTAATGTTAAAAATGTATCCTGCCATTTACTCCCCCTGGAGGCCTCCGCTTTCCTTTGCACACACGTATCCCATTCTTCTTGCCACTCCCTGGGGTGGTTCTGGAAGACCTGTTTGATGAGTGTCTTCAGTTGTGCTGTTGGGGTGTTTCAATGGCCTGAGTCAGTTCACAGTGTTTACCTTTCATGGCCATCTTGCCTTTAGGAAGACCCACGGGTTGCAGTGTCAGATCTAGTGAGTAAGATGGATGAGAACTTGCTGCAATGTTTTTAGTGCTTTCTTTTCTATTGGATGGCACTTGGCAGCAGCATTCACCATTTTGGATCACATCTCATGAAGACACTGATTGATTGATCCAGTGACATCCATAACTGTGAGGAAGCTGGAGGCCTGTTACAGGTGGGTCACTGGAACCTTTGGAGGGTATTTCTCTTGCTGGCCTTCATTCCAACTCACTCTTCTTCCCAGCTATCCCAAACTAAGCAGCTCTGCCCCACCACGTTCTTTCTCCTGTGATGCTCCTGCCTTGGAGCCAACCAGCAACAGATCCAATTGTCTAAAGTCCTGAGCCAAATTAAAGCTTTCCTCTAAGTTGTGGGTGTCAGGTACGTTGTAGCAAAGTGGAAAACTGGCCATACACTCCCCAATCACCCTGCTCAGCTGAGAAGATGGTCTCTTCTGTGTTTTGTGGTTCACTTCTCTTAGGCAGAGTCAAACATGTCACTTGACCTTTCTCAAGTTTCATGACTGGTCCTTCTTTTCCAAGACTTACCCTCAGGCCACTTCTCATTGGGCCACTGCACTTCCTGTCTCTGTTTCATCCTTCAAGTTACACTGCATCTTCATGTAATGATTTAACATTCAATGAGAGGCCACAATGCATGGAGAGATCAGCAGTTCTGCCCTGCACTGGCAGCAGCTTCATTTCCTGCCCCTGATGAGGCCTGGGATCTTCCCCTAGTGAACGATGACGCTCCGTGGTGATGAGTTACTACCAGATTCCCATGGACCATTGGAGAGGAGCCTGAACACTGGAGAGTTTCTATTTTTACCGGGCTCTGGCATTGCTTTTACATTCCATGGAAACTGAGCCAGAAGTCATAGAAAACTCGAACTGTGCTCCTTTTTCCCACCTAGGGCCTCTAGGAACTGGAGAGAAAGCTGTTTGCCCCTTGTTATCAGTTATACCACAGGGAAGAGTACAATGGAAGGCAGGTTTGGACCAAAAGAAAATTCTTAGGAATGAATTCTCAGCTCTTAGGAGCCAGTTCTGCTTCTTCCAAAGGAAGGCATATGGGAAGCACTTTTGATACAAATACAGTGAGGGGGCTGAATGGATGACAGCTCAGTACAAACAGGGGAGTAATACCGCCTCCAGGGCTCTAGCATGTAGTGATGATAGCGGGAAGGGGGAGTAGTCCTTCACTCCCAGAGGAAGAAGACTGTTAGCTGGACTGGCCAGCATGTTCTCTGAACAGAGAAGACCTGCCACCCATGTAAGACACTGGTTACAGAAGAGGAGAGCTTCTGGGTGCAGGAGTCCAACTCTACTTCCTGTTCCTGCTTGTGTGGCCTTGCAAACATACCTCAGTGCTCCTGCCTGCTTGGCACTATGTTGACACAAAGGTGTCATAATCTGCTTAGCACTTTTGAGAAATTAAATGAGATAATATATAGGCAGAGTTTAGAAGCTGTGGGCACAGAGTGATCATGTAGTAAATGTTAGGTCTTGCTTTACTTAGAGCAATGTGGTAGCCCAGACCAGAGGCAATATGCATCCTCTTTAAAGTGCAAATGGTCCCCACCTTGTAGATCTAACCAGTAAATACTAATACAGTGTTAGTTTATTGTCTAACCTGTGACGCTTTAAGAAGTGAGAGGAACCTCTATTAGCTGTTATGCCAAGATGACAGGCAGAGATTGAGCCTGTCCAGGACAAACCAGAAAGTGTTGAAAGTGACTCAGGTACAGCAGAGACCCTCGTTATCAGATTGAGGAACCATTTAATTGATCTTTTGAGATTTGGTGCCTGGCCTAAAACGAGTATTGGGATCACTAGTAGCTCTTTTAAAAGTCTCAGAACTTTCCTAGGTCTCAAAATCAATGTGTGCATGTGACTTCAAAGCTTATCTTGAAACAAAGCCATGGCTGCACTCACTGATGAGCTATGAAATTACAATTTCATGGCCTCTCTCTGCCTGTTAATATCATACAATAAGAACAAATTAAATTTCTACCAGTTCTTATAATTGCCATTATTTTTCACACGTTGTCTCATTCATCTCCACCATAGCCATCTTCTGGAGCCCCACATAGGAGCATGGAGATACCTGTGTCATTCTGGAACTAGACTCCATGCTTTTACTTCAGAGATTTTCCACTTTATCTGGTCACTTGTTCCTTGACCATGCCTTGGCCTATATTAGAGTGACTCAGAACACAGCTTTCACCCCAGGGACTCCTTACAGATTCTCAAGATGTGGGTCACATGTGTATGTGTGTGTGTGTGTGTGTGTGTGTGTGTGTGCGATTTATTTCACTTGAGAGTATAGCCTTTAGATGTTTCCACTTGCTATAAATGTTGAGTTTGTCATTCTTTATAGAGTAAAACTCACTATATTTTAAAAACATATCTTTTTATCCATTCATTGGTACATGGGCATTAAGGCTGTTTCCAAGATTTAACTATTACAAACTGTGTTGCTAGGAACATGGACATGCATATATCACTGTGGTGTGATATTCTAAATTATTTTGGGAGGATACCAAGAAGGGAGATAGCTGGGTCAAATGGAATGTCTAGTCTTAGATTTTTGAGGGTCTCCATACTGATTTCCACATTGGTTGCTTTGGTCTGCATTCCCTCCAACAGTGTAGAAGGGCTCCTTTCTCTCTATGGCCCTGCTAGCATTTGTGATTGGTTGATTTCTTGATAACAGCCACTCTTTCTGACGCAAGATGGAATCTCATTACTGCTTTACATTGCATTTTTCAAATGACCAATGATGGTGAACATTTTTTCATATGTTTATTTCCCATTTATACTTCTTCATCTGAGGACTGTGGATTCATCTCCAGCTGGCCATTTTTTGGATTGGGCCCTTAAATTTGGTGGGTTGATTTTTTTTTTAGTTCTTTATATATTCTAGATATCAGTTTTTTGTCTGAGAAATAGCTGACAAATTTTTTCCCCCCTCTACTGGTTGTCTCTTCACTTTGTTGATTTCTTTTGCTGTGCAAAAGCTTTTTTTTTTTTTTGCTTTTTGAGACAGGGTCTCGCTTTGTAGTTCAGGCTGGCCCTGAGTCCACTATGGTGCCCAGGCAAGCCCCCGCGAACTCAGCATTCCTCCTGTCTCTGCCTCCCGAGTGCTGGGATTACAGGCGTGAGCCACCACGTCCGGCATTGTGGTATGCGGTGTTGCTTGTTGGTGGGCGTGTCTCCACGCCCAGCATTATATGTGGTTACCGGGGATCGAACTCAGGACCTTTTGCTTGCGAGGCAGGCGCCGGAACCACTGAGCTAACCCTCCGGCCCAATGCAAAAGCTTTTTAATAAGATGAGGTCCCAGTTGTTGATTCTTGATAATATTTCTCATGAGACTGAGGTTTTGTTCATAAAGTCTTTGCCTACACCTAACTCATTAAGAGTTCTACTTATTCTCTCTTCCCAAAGATTTAGTGTTTCTGTTTTAATATTTAAATCTTCAATCCATTTTGATTTTAGTTTAGGGTACAGTGAGAGACATAGGTCTAGTTTTAGTCCCCAGCATTTGAGAAGCCAATTTTTCCAGCACCATTTATTAAAGAGGCTATCTTTCCTCCAGGGAAGGTGTTTGGCTCCTTTGTCAAGGATAAAGTGGCTGGGTGTGTTTGGAGTTGTTTCTCCATCTTCTAATAGCTAATGGCAGGTTTTAGGTATTTGGAGGTATGCCCTCAAATGGGATCATAGAACACTAGTCTCTTCCTTCTCTTTTCTTATCAACACCAATAAGATGAACAAGCTCTCTCCACCAAGCTCTCCCACAATGATACCCTGTGCCACCACAGGCATGAAACAATGTGTCAAATGGCCATACTCATGCCTCCATAACCGTGAACTAAAACAAACCTTTCTTCTTCTTAAATTGATCATGTATATTTCCTCAGGCATCTTGTAACAGTGACAGAAACCTGACTAACACAGTTGCTGAATATCTTTTCACAGACTTATGAGGCATGTATACATCAACCCATTTCAAGTATTTATTCAAGTCCTTTATTCTTGTAATTGGATTTTTATATCAAGTTGTAGGATCTCTACATATATTATGAATAAAAGTACTTTGTTATACATTTACATATGTTGCCTTCTTGTCTCACAGGATGTGTTTTACTTACTGATTTTCTTAAGGCTGTCTTTTGATGAGTAGGAGTTTTCATTCTGATCAAGCTATCAAGCTATTTACCAACTTCTATGCTTGCTGCTTTCTAGGGCCTATAAAATATCCCTCTATTCTAAAATTCTGAAGAAATTTTTTCTTCTACAAGTTTTTAATAGTCCAAACGTTTATGTGTAGGTTTGTAATCCAAAGTAATTTTCCTATGTAATATAACATACATCCTAATGGTCATCTTTTTCATATGGATTGCAGTTAGTCTTACACTATTTGTCCCCCACCTTGAATTACTTTTTTATCTTTACTGAAAGATCAATTGACTGCATATGAGTGGTTTATTTGTGCAGTCTATCCTCACCCATCCATTAGTGTTTCCTTACACTAACACAGTAATGCTGTGATATTTAAAAGTGAGTGTCTTTTTAATAAGTCATGATGTCATACAATCTACTTCAAGTGTGTTCTTTCCCAAACTTATTGATAATTTTAGACCACTTGCATTGCCATTCAGGTGGATTCATTCAAATGTCTTGGTTCTTCTTAAATAGTCTTGAATGTTTCATTATTTTAGAGCATCTGTCCCTTGATATGGGGTCTGCTGACTCTGGGAAAGCCTATCTCAGGAGTAGGTCTGCCTTAGACCCCAAACAATAGCGAAGTCTGCAGCCATGCCTCTGCAGATTCAGACTAATCCCAGCTCTTCCCACAGGAATCCACCTTATGCTGGCACAGCTTTTGGCTGGATTCAAGAGGCTCCATATCCAGAAGGCTGAGGTTCCCTGCACTGCCTTCTCTCCTCTGGCACCCTGCATTGCACTTCCCACCCTCCTAGGTATCCTGAGTTCCTGTCCCATAGGGATCTACTTTCTCCCTCCTTTGCCACACTTAGAAAATTGCTTAGGAAGAAAGCTGAGTTCATCTTTCCTATTTCTTCCTCTAGATTAAGCCCTAAGTACTTAAAAACAGCCGTTCATATTATGTGCACTTCTACCATTTTTCACAGCCTTGGGTTGATACCCATCAGTACAGTGTCATGATTGGAACCCAGGACTGAATAAACAAGTGCAATGTAGACAGCTCTTAATTTTAGCTAATTAAGTTTATCATCCATGGTTGGATCTTTCTATATAGGAAGCTCTGTTTAAGGAAAGTTGGAAAGCAAATGTGAATAAAGTACAATATATTCTCTGAAAGATCTCAGACAGTGAAATAAAAAAACAAAGTACAACAAGCTGTCATATCTCAGAGGGTGAAAAATGCTGGAAGAGGAAAAATTAAAGCGCTCTGAGGAACACAGGGAGTGTTTGCTTTTGACATGAGCCTGGCTATTAGTGAGTTGTGTTTTAGAAAATTTCTTAAAGAAATTTTTATCTAAGTATTGAAGGAAGGTAACCCACATAATCCCTAAAAATGTCCTTGTTTTGTAAACTTTAGTACATTTTCTAAATCATCAGTTTTACTGTCAGTTTTACTGTCAGTTTTATCACCGTAGTTCTATTTTTCATCAGGCTCTAGAGAGGAAAGTTCATTGGCTCCTCCCACACACACATTAAAGGACATGTCACAAGTAGGGAATCATTTTCCCTGGCTGAGAAAATAATTTGGGAATGAAAAATGTCCTTCAGACAAATAGTAAATGAAAATAAACAGGAGGCAGGTGAGAGATGAGCATTTATGACCTGGATAAGCAAAGGGATAAGGACATTGGGCTGCTTGATATATTAGGAGTCCTTTGTTGAAACATGACCTTTGTATGTGGGTTAAGAAAACTGTACGTCTTGCCGGGCGTGGTGGCTCACGCCTGTAATCCCAGCACTCGGGAGGCAGAGACAGGAGGATTGCTGAGTTCGAGGCTTGCCTGGGCTACATAGTGAGCTCAGGGCCAGCCTGAACTACAAAGCAAGAGCCTGTCTCAAAAAAAAAAAAAAAAAAAGACTGTACGTCTTGAGCAGGAGTTCCAAACTCCCTCATCCAGCTACTGAAGGAGCACATTGCTTGGAGCAAGCACCATTAGAAGTTACTCCACAGCAGTGTCTGGTTTTGAATTAAACAGGAAGCGAGCTTGACGACTTGAAAACATCTTCCTCCTCCCCCCATCATCTTCAATACTTGAACACAGTGAGTGCTTACTGATTATTTATTGTAGTTACCATGTCTTGACCATTTTTCATTTGAAATTACTCCTCAGTCCTTCTTCATACTCTCAATAAACTCTTTATGACAGCAGTTCACAGACCGGTTGGCCTCCACTGTACTCTTAAAATTAGATCAGACCTCAAAGAATTTTTGTCTCTGTAGATTGTTGATGTCTGTCTGATGAGAAGTGAAAACAGTGTTGTCAAAATATTTATTAATTTTCTAAAATGACATAGAAATAGTAATAAATCCATTGGGTATTACGATAATGAGTTTGTGAAAAGAACCTAAATTTTATAAATAGTAAGTAGTGATAAAAATTTGAGACTGAAATCGCTTTTAAATTTTTGCAAATGTCCTTAATGTCTAGCTATAAAAAACAATTCTATCCCCGTATCTATTTCCACATTCAATGTTTTATAGCAAAACATGTCATGTTGTCCCTGGAGTATTCTCACAAGGCGGTGAGAGGAAGGAAGGCGAACCAGGTCTTTGTTTTACTGTGACTTTGTGTTGCCCCTTTCAGAGGAGAATGTTTAAAAATGATGCTCTAATACAGCTCTCTCCACTTCACATACCATTCCAGTCTCATCTCGTGAGTGTTTGCTCAGTGAGTGAATAAACCACTCCAATAGCCCCCAACAGGCCGGCCTTTCAGCCAGCCAGATCTGAGGGTTTTCTGTGCTCACACATCACAGAGGCCTCTTCATAGCCATGGATCACACTTGAATGCCTCTCCCTGACGTTCGGGATCTCCTTCTCCCCATCATATGCCCTCCCTCCTTGTCCACCTGTGAGGCACTCTGTCCTCATATCTCTCCTCTGCGATGCTCCCTACCTCAGCAGAGCTTTCGTCTGATGGTGTTTGTGGCATTGCAAGGTGAGATTTTTAAAAACTTTACAATAAAAGACATGCTGCTGTTGTCTACTTCAAAATATTCTCCCTGGCTTCAGACACACTTATCCGATTTTCCTTGCCACTTTCTGAAACAGTTCTGGAAGTCCTCTTTTGTGAGTGTCTTTAGGAAGTGCAGTAAAAAATATGACGAATACAACTGCCAAGGGCCACTCAGCTGAAAGACAGGCTCATTAAAACACCACCAGGTCCTCATCCGCCTTGTTCCCTGCATCAGGCACCATGCAACTTTTGGATCCTCCCAAAGTCAAAACAATTGTGAAAGATAAACTTTTTAATTAATTCAGGACAGTAAACTACCATTACAGTGTAATTAAAGACACTCATTAAAGACACTCCAGAGCCGGAGATTTAGCTCAGTGTTTCCAGCGCCTGTCTCACAAGCGCAAACTCCTGAGTTCGATCCGGTAACCATATACAACAATGCTGGGCGTGGTGACTCACGCCCACCAGCAATCAAAACCACATACCACAGTGGCGGGCGTGGTGGCTCACGCTTGTAATCCCAGCACTCGGAAGGCAGAGACTGCAGGATTGTTGAGTTCGAGGCTTGCCTGGGCTACATAGTGAGCTGAGGGCCAGTCTGAACTACAAAGTGAGACCCTGTCGCAAAAAAAAAAAAAAAAAAAAGATGACTTCCAGAATGGTCTCACTAAGTGGCAAAGAGGACTGGGTAAGAGGAATGTGGTCATAAAGTATTCCTAAAACGTAGCAATAACTCAATTTACATTTTTTAAAAAGTGAGGGGCAGTATTCTGAGGGAGGTAGCTTGTGACAGTGTGTCTTTTACTGTAATATTTTTTATTAAAACACACTTCTATATGCTGTGAATTGATGTCTGGTTTATAGTGAAATAATCTTTACACCAGGAACAGTCTTGATTCTTCATATCCCCACTTTATTGGGTAGACTCAGCTTTTGAGTGAAATGGATTAAAAGAAAGTTCCAAGAAATGTGAAAAGGCAACAAAAAGTCATAGATAATTAGTCAATAATTTCAGTAGTTATGTACTTTCATTTTTAATTTTTAAAATACTATGGTTTTGTTTTTTGTTTTTTTTTTTTCTTTTTGAGACAGGGTCTCGCTTTGTAGTTCAGGCTGGCCCTGAGCTCACTATGGTGCCCAGGCAAGCCGCCGCGAACTCAGCAATCCTCCTGTCTCTGCCTCCCAAGTGCTGGGATTACAGGCGTGAGCCACCACGTCCAGCATTGTGGTATGCGGTGTTGCTTGTTGGTGGGTGTATCTCCACGCCCAGCATTATATGTGGTTACCGGGGATCGAACTCAGGACCTTTTGCTTGCGAAGCAGGTGCCGGAACCACTGAGCTAACCCTCCGGCCCTAAAATACTATGGAAAATATTAAGTATATACAAAGAGAGTCACACAATTAAACTTATACAACTATCATCAAATTTTAATAATGATAAATAAATACTAAACAGTGTTGGTTTATTCCAACTCTTCACTTTACCCAGATTCTTTTTTTTTAATTGCATTCTTTATTGGTACACTTTGCATAATCTCACACTCACAGGTAACATTGGGGAATTTGTACCAATATATGATGCAGTCAATTCTCATTTTACCCATATCTCCACCCATACCTCCCCACCCCCTATATACATGCTCTTTTATTTTCTTTCAGAATCATATTTATTCCTTCCCCTCATTGCATCCCCACGCCAAATTTCCTTTGGAAATTTCCCATTCCAAAAAGATTGTCATACCACTAGAGCTCATTTGCATCTACCAGTGCTCATATCAATGAGAAGATCCAGTATTTACCTATCTGTGCTCTATTGATTTCACTTATTAGTATATCCTCCAGGTGCATCCATTTGCACCTAAATGAATCAATCTTGTCATTCTTTATGGCAGAATAGTACTCCATTTTATTAAAAAAAAACCCACATCTTCTTTATCCAATCTCCAGTTGATGGGCATTTGGGTTGTTTCCAAGATTGAGCTATCACGAACTGAGCTGCTATGAACAAGGGTGTACATCTATCATTCCACTGTGATTTTCTAAATTCTTTTGGGTATATTCCTAGCAGTAGGATAGCAGGGTCAAATGGGACCCCTAGTCTTAGTTTTTTGAGAAATCTCCACACAGATCTCCACAATGGTTGCACAAGTCTGCAATCCCACCAACAGTGGAGAAGGGTTCCTTTCTCCCCACAGCCTCGCCAGCATTTATTGTTGGTTGATTTTGTAATGGCGGCCATTCTTTGTGGAGTGAGATGAAATCTCAGTGTTGTTTTCATTTGCATCTCTCGAATGACCAGTGATGTTGAACATTTCTTCATATGTTTCTTAGCTGCTTTAACTTCTGCCTCTGAGAAGTGTCTGTTCATTTCAGATGCCCATTTTTGAATTGGGTCTT
>PVIC010002763.1:0-25806 GCA_004025085.1 Thryonomys swinderianus
GTGTTGATTGTTGGTGGGCATGTCTCCACGCCCAGCATTATATGTGGTTACCGGGGATCGAACTCAGGACCTTGCGCTTGCAAGGCAGGCGCCGGAACCACTGAGCTAACCCTCCGGCCCTCTGTAGATTTTTTTAACCCTTTTGGATAGAAGGAAGAAAAATAGGGTGAGTGGTGAATCTAGCCTTTGGGTCTTTTATATTTAATGCACATACATACCCAACTAATAAATGTGTACTTCTTATTTCATTGGCTCATTCTAGGTTTGGGAGACTGAGGTGAATCTGATGGAGTCCTTTTGCCCTCTGGAGTATTATTATTTCATGTTCTTCTCCTTAGGCGCTACCTTTATCATTTGTCTGTGACACCCAGCTTTGTCAGCAACTCTTGAGGAATTGGTTGACCCTTTTAAGAACTAGTAGTTGAATTTCATATCCAACCTAATGAGTTTCCTGATGTTATTTACTTCATTTTATTAATAGCCTGAGATAGTTTGCCACTAATAAAAACTTTGATTTCCAAATTTAAAATTTTGAGGAAAAGGTGCCACTGACCAAAGATGTGCATCTCATGCTGCATGTGAATTCTAAAGTGGCCTTTTGGAAACTTGCTGTCCCCCAAACTGGTCATCCACATTTAGGAACACCTTAAATCATGCCTCTTCAGGTAGTTCTATGTGCCTAGTCTGATGTTGAAGGAAACATTGGAGAAGGTAATACCAAAATATGTAAACACGAGGTGATATACAATTTTATATTTGCAAATGGTTTGTCTTTTAATCTGGGAGTTGATACTATTTATAAAGAAGTTAGCAGGCTCCTGTCTGGTTCTTTTGTTCTTGCTGGACATGAATTTTATCATTTCTTAGATTTGCCCTTCTAAAATTGTGTCATTTTTCAGCCACTTGTTACTTCTAAGTAAGGAATTAGGTGATAGAAGTCGGTACTTTTAAGAGCATGTTGTTTACTAGTATAATGTGAATTTTAAAATAAGTGACCTACTGTCTATACCAGTTTGTGAACAAATTAAAAAATTATACAGAGTGTAGGGTGGCATTAACAGATTTTATTGGATTTGTTTAAATTTACCCAAGAATTGGGATGTGGTTCAGTAGTACAGTGCTTGCTTCACATGCATGAGGGCTTGATTTTCACAAACTATGGAAATGATCCTTGAAAGTTTAGCCTTAAGGCTTGATTTTCAAAGAGCAGTGACTCTTAAAGATTCTGCTTATTGCCTTTAGTGTAAAGCAACCACATTCAGTTATACAGTATTATCTGTTTGGCAGGAAATTTCTATTGCCAGCCATGTACTCCACCAATTTTTCAAAAGCTGTCTTTGTTTATTTTTACAAGAACTCCTTTTTTTTTTTTTGAGACAGAGTTTTGAACTCTGGCTGGCCTTGAACGCTTTTTTAAAAAAGACAATTTCTTTCACTTTTTGGGAAGACTTGTTTGAGCTTTCTGCACGTGAGGCACACATGATAACCAAAACAAATTATGAGAACTTTTTACATAAAGTCATGATATTATGCTGCATCTTGAGTTATATATTCCCACAAGGCTAGTTTTACCCTGACCTTTGTATTGTTAGAAATGACTCACCAATCAAAGTATGCCAGGTTCTTCTTGCCTCAAAGAAAGAGTTGAATGTAACAAGTCACTAAGAGTGCCAAAAAATGTATTTGCAAAGTACAGGGTAAACGGGGTTGGGAGAAACCAGCTTTGCAGAACAAACTTGGGCCAACGAGTCAAAGAGGGTAAAAACAAAAATGAAACTATATTGTCTGAGAAGCACTGCAGCGTGGTCTGTCGTGCAAAGTCATGCACAATAGCAGCTTTCTGTGACTCCTGCTGTTTTTTTTTTTTTTTTTTGAGACAGGGTCTTGCTTTGTAGTTCAGGCTGGCCCTGAGCTCACTATGGTGGTGCCCAGGCAAGCCACCGCGAACTCAGTAATCCTCCTGTCTCTGCCTCCCGAGTGCTGGGATGACAGGCGTGAGCCACCACGCCTGGCACTGTGATATGTGGTATTGATGGCTGGTGAGTGTGAGTCTCCATGCCCAGCATTGTATGTGGTTACCGGGGATCGAACCCAGGACCTTGCGCTTGCGAGGCAGGCGCCGGTACCACTGAGCTAACTCTCCGGCCCTTTTTTTTTTTTTTTAATGTCATCCTCGTCTTGTAGAAGCTCTGAAGAAGTCCTGCATATAGGGTCCTTAGGTTGCCCTGGGATCTTGTGTTTGACTGGTCCTGCTCAGTTCCCCACCACCTTTGCCATGCCACATCACCCATATCATTTCCCCTGAGAGACCTCAGTCCCATAAATTTTTATGGAATATTGAAGGAGTGGCAGTCTCTGTCTTGTATAGCTTCTTCAAGCTTGAAGTGACTGTACCTCCTACCTGTTAGGGATTATGTCCTCTGCATCTACGTTGGGATATTGTGCCTCCTTAGCTGGGTTGAGGGAAGGAAAACCTGTCAGAAAACAATAAGAAAAGAGTTAATGACCTTAGAACTTGACTGGAGAAAAATTTTACTATTAGTCTAGATGAGAGGAGCAGGTCAGACCTCTGCACTTCCTATAGGGAAGAATATGCCAGAGAGGTGTGTCAGATAAATTATCAAGAGTCTCTTAAGACTTGTCAAGGTTTTGTGTACTTTATCTGTACAGTACTGGAATTTTTTGCTTTTTGAAGAGAAATTTCAAATCTTCCAGAGGTTCACAGAAGTAACTTTTTTGGGGGAATGGGGTGATCTTGTTCTTTAGACAGTTCAGGCAGGACTAGCTTTAATCTAGAAAGATAAATCCGATTTTCTCTGCCACTTATATTGTAGAAGTTGTTACAAGAACCACTGAAAGGGGACCTTTCCATTTTGGCCTTAGCTGGTGTTCCCTCTCTCCAAGTTTTTAAAAGTACTTGGTCTTGGGGCAGACGCTAGGTGGTCCCCCTAGGCTAGCAGCTGGCAGTACTGTTTCTGTACACTTGGGTAGCTTGTACTTAGCTCAGTTGATGCGATATTGTAAGACTTTTATAGTCTCTGCTTCTACTGTCATATCAGAGGATAGATATAGATGTCAGAGGATAGAACTTGAGATGTGTAACATCTCAAATGGGCTCAAACCTAACCTAATTTTGGGCATGTCATGAACCCTCCTGAGTACTTTTGGCAGCAGCTGGAGCCAGGACTCAGATGTCTCTTGGCATAGGTTTGCCAGAGGTTTACTTTCAGGTCTGGTTGACTCTCTACCTTTCTAGAAGATGGAGGCTGCCAAAGAATGAAGGTGGTCCTTTATTCTTAAAGCCTTTGCCATTCCCGGAGTTATTTGGAGGTAAAAAGTTCCATTGTTACTCTGGAGAAATTGAGGGTAGTCCAAACCTGGGGACTGATTATTTCTTTAGGAAGTACCTTGACTACCTCCGTAGCCTTTTTTAAACAAGCAGGAAAGGCTTGAATCCAGTCTGTAAAGGTCAGTCAGGACCACCATCTGTTTAAATCCTCCACCTGGTCACACATGTGTAAAGTCTTAATTGCCAGTCATGTCCAGGGTGTGTCACTCTCCTCTGTCTAGGTTCTAATAAAGGATGTCATTTGGGCTTGCCTCGGGTTGTTGTAGGGATGGTGAGGAAACTTTGCACACCTATTTGATGGTTCCTATTCCTAGTTTTGTGAAAACTTGAGTGACCCTTTCCACTGTAGCATTTCTTCCCACATGAAACAAATCATGAAGTGTTTTTATAGCCTTCCACTATATCCCTTGGGGAAGAGCCAGTTTGTTTCCTAAATACCTTCAGAGTCCCTATTTAATTCCTCCTTGTCCTAAGACTCGTTTATTCTCCTGAGGCGTACAGACTGGTTTTGCTGGTTCTGCCGAAACTGGGAATAGGACTAGAGTATTATGGAACTGCAGGGCTCTCTTTTTTGCCTTCCTATCAGCCTTTTGATTTTTCAAGATTTCAGATATGTCACTCTGATGTCCTGTATAGTACATGACTGCTTATACCATGCATCAGATTTACATATTGGCTAATTTGGTCAGTGAGACCTGGAAGAGTCCCAATTAGTAATATCTGTTTTAGTCTTAGCCAGAATTTGAGAAATGCCCCTAATTTTTTTTTTTTTTTTTTTTTTTTGAGACAGGGTCTCGCGTTGTAGTTCAGGCTGGCCCTGAGCTCACTATGGTGCCCAGGCAAGCCGCCGCGAACTCAGCAATCCTCCCGTCTCTGTCTCTGCCTCCCGAGTGCTGGGATGACAGGCGTGAGCCACCACGCCCGGCACTGTGGTATGCGGTGTTGATTGTTGGTGGGCGTGTCTCCATGCCCAGCATTATATGTGGTTACCGGGATCGAACTCAGGTCCTTGCGCTTGCGAGGCAGGCGCCGGAACCACTGAGCTAAACTTCCGGCCCAAAATGCCCCTAATTTTGTTAGCAGATCTCTTCCTAGCAGGGGAATAGGACACGGCGGGACAGTTAGAAACTTGTTATTAAACATTTGACCTTCAGAGTGATGTGTCAGAGGGAGAGTAAAGACTCCAGCTAGGGGCTTCTTCAACCCTAACTATGGCTATAGACCTACAGGAGAGTTTTCCAGAAAAGGAAATCAAAACAGAATGAGCTGCCCTGTATTTATAAGAAGTTGAATTGTCTCACCCATGACATCCAAGACTACCCAGGGTTCCTCAGAGGAGATGGTAATGTCTGAGAACAGGGGCACTGCAGATTCCCCCGGGCCTCTTCAGTCCTCAGAGCTGGAAATGAGTGTTGGTGACCTATACCCTCTCTGGACAGTCAAACTTCCAGTGCCACGAGTCTGGCACATTAGCTGCCTCACAGTTAGAACAGGGCCCAGGTGGAGGTTTGGTACAATCTTATGACTGGTGTCCAGTCGTCTTACTCTTGGAACAGGAATCTTTTCTTCGATTTTCCCAGAGTTTTTCCTTGGATGCCCTAGGTAGGTTTAAAGGATTACCAATTGCTACAGCTGTAACTTTTGCCTTTCTCTTTCCTCTAAGTCCAGATTATTGAACAGAGAAAAGGCTGTGTCCAGCAACTGGGGTATAGATGTTTGAGACTACATCTGTAGTTTTTGCAGCTTATGCCAAATATTTGGGGCTGGTTGACAGATGAAGTGACATCCCATTAGTACCTCTCCCTCCCTAGAAGATGTATCTACATTAATACACTTGCAGGAGGCCTCTGCTAATCAGCTCTGAAACAAAGCTGGATTTTCTTCTGCACTCTGTGAGACTCCTCTCACTTTATCAAAATAAACAGACTTTCTAATGCACCCTTTCTTCCCCATGGTAAGATCAACTATCATACTAGACATCATTTTTAGTCCATGCCGTGTATTGTAGTCCCATTTGGCTCTTGTCAGGGAGAATAGCCTCTTCAGGTTGGTTTCCTTCCCCTTTTTACTGCATATTGTTCATTTGCATAGTTCCTACTTTGTAGGATTCTTTTTCATCTGGGGTACAGCAGGTGGCCAAAATGTATTGGACATCCTGCCATGATAAATCAAAAGCAAGGATCAACATCTGATATCCATCTACAAACTTAAGAGTCTTCTGATAGTTGGCCTGCTTGTTCCTTGAACAGTTGGATGTCTGTAGCCAAAAAAGGAACATTTGCTCAGGTATTTTCTTCCATCCTTTGGACTTCTTTATATAGAGGACAAGTTATGACTGGAATAGTAGAAAGCACACCTGTGGGTTCAGCCTGTGGGGGTTCAGCCTGTGTGTTTCTAGTGGAACTTAAGAATATCTGAGGAGGCTGCTGAGAGCGCTGAGGAACATTAGGTTCCTTTGGGGTACTAGGTTTTTTTTTTTTTTTGCTTTTTGAGACAGGGTCTCGCTTTGTAGTTCAGGCTGGCCCTGAGCTCACTATGGTGCCCAGGCAAGCTGCCACGAACTCAGCAATCCTCCCGTCTCTGCCTCCTGAGTGCTGGGATTACAGGCGTGAGCCACCACGTCCCGCATTGTGGTATGCGGCATTGATTGTTGGTGGGCATGTCTCCACGCCCAGCATTATATGTGGTTACCGGGGATCGAACTCAGGACCTTGCACTTTCGAGGCAGGCGCCGGAACCACTGAGCTAACCCTCCGGCCCGGGGTACTAGGTTTTAACACAGTCCCCTGGCTCCCAGGAGGGAAGGGACCTGATCTACTGGGCTGAGGAATATAAGGGGGAAGTTGAGGGAACTTCTTAGTGTGATTATCCTTCCTAAATAGGTTAGCTAGAAGACAACCCACCACCCCAAGACAAATGGGGATTTAGAATAAGGTCATCCAGGACACTTTTGGTTTCTCAGAGCCTATAACAACTACTATAGTTCTGGAACCTTTCTTTTGTTATAGAGTTTTTGTAAAATCCTGAACATAAGATATTTCACTCTGCCTTTTATATTTCAAGCAAAAGTGCTGTAACTGGACAATAGTCTCATAACCTAGAGTGTCATTCCTATACCCATCTTTTGCCACCTCCCAGTCATATGATCACAGATTGTATTACAATAGTAGATAAGCTGTTCTTACTTTAAATTGTCAGGATCAAACCTGTCCCATGAAAGATACAGTCTAGTGGCGAAGTCAGTGAAACTGGTATGGTGGAGAGACCTAGTAGATTTTGCATCTGCTTGTCTTGGGACCTACAGAGAAAAGGAGACGCTTCAGTCTCTGTTTGTTAAGGTGGCGGCCCAAGCATAAGGAGGAGATACGAAGTTCACAGGTACCCTTTGTGCAGCTTTACAAAACATCTATCCAGGACCCTTAAGCAGCATTTTACCACGGACCACAGAAGAAAACCCCAGGGGCTTTTGTCTCCACATTTGGCCCAGTAGCTCTTTAGGGAGAAGAGGACTAGACAAATCTGTTGGCCTTGCCTAATCTAAATTCCTGTGAGGTAATGGCAGAACTTTCCCAAGCAAAGTTCTTTTAACTACCTTCTTGAAACTCTTGATGGTCCAACTTGTACTAAGAAACCGTACAGGGAAAAACATCTTTCATTTATTCAGACAGAAGAGATACTAAGAGTTGAAATGGCTGTGTTTTGTTTGGGTGTTTCTGACAGTTACTTTAATTAATTGTATTGGGGGGAGATCAGGCATAGGTCTTTAACTTGTCTGCATTAAGACAAAGAACCACAAAAGCCAAGTGATAATGACCTCCTGTGGTTACTGGCCTCAAATAGTGTTACAGTGGTAAAGATAGGAGTGGAGCTCTGTGGCTCCAACTAGCTATCTGTGTGGGCCTATGTATGTAGAGAGAATAGGTTTGGGGTCCTTCAAAGGGCATCTTTATAGAAAGATGCAGACCTGATAAGTGCTCAGAACATCCTCCATGAGACTCAGATGTTGCCAGATATTTCAGACAAGTGAGGAATACCAGTGCCTTTTTATTTATTTGTTTTCTTGAGTCTCTTCTTACCTTATGGGCTTCTTTGGTTCCTTCGGGGTCAAATTGTTCCCTAGCTTTAAGGATCCAGTGTAATGATTGCAAGGTGGCTGGGATCTGCAGGGTATTCCCCGCAGTATGTGTTGTCCTACTGGCTCTGTACAGAGAAGAGTGGAGCCTGCTTAGAGGACCCTTTAAAAACTCCCCTAAGATTAGAGTGGAGAGCACTGCTTAGGATTCCCTTCTCCACTTGAGTAATGTTATCCCTTGTTAGTAGGAGGATGGCTCGACTTCTGCATTCTCACTGCTGCTTGAGTGACCTTTATTTTGCTCAGGCCCGCAGGCATATAAGTTATCAGAACTTGTAGTTTTTTGCCAAATATATTAGTCAAGACAAGTGTGAACAGTAGCAAAATTTTATATTTAAATTTTATTTTATATTATAAATTTTATATTTATTAAAAGGAAAAGAATCTCTGAAGAGTGAGATCTCACAAAGTAAAAATAGAAAAATATGTTGTACAGGTAGAGAGCAAACTATAGGGAGAGAACACAGTAGCCATTTTTCTTTAAGGAAGAGGGGCTTAGGAAAACTCTTGAGTTTTTTTTAAATAATTTGACTGTAATGTAGCAGAGTTGTAGAAATAGTATGTGAAAGTACCTTTTTAGTGCTAAGAGTTCCACAGATATACTTGAGTAAAGGTTTTCAGGTTGTGGATTGCTTTGCTATTTGGACCGGCTCTTCTGTTCCTGCAGGATTAATAGTACCAAACCTGACCACATATGTGCATTTTTTTTTCTTTTCTTATCATCTCAAATAAAACCTCATCTCTGCTGAATAAATGTCTGTGTTAGTGTCTTAGTTACTTTTCTCATTGCTGAGACAAAATACCCAACATCCACAAGTTAAAGGGGGAAAAATTTATTTGGCTCACATTTTGTAATTTAAATCCATAGGTGGCTGGCTCCAAGGCAGACAGGCATCACAGAGGAGAAACAGTCCATAGCTAGCAGGAAAGCAAGAGCACACTAGCCTTCTTTCTCTCACTTATATTTTATACAGAAGACCTGCCTTAGGGAATATAGCACTCAACACCCTAATCCTAGCCAAAACTACACTAAACCAATCAGTGAGTAATCACATGCCCTTGATCCTAGCACCACACACAGTATGTAGATCCAGCACCCCTGAAAAGCACCCCCCATGACTGCATTAGTTAGAATTCTCTTCACATGTAGATTTTGTTTTCACTCTTAAATAGCTGTTAGGTAGATTTTAGTCCTTGCCGTAAATTGCTTCAAAAAAATTTTAACAATTCAGGACTTAAATGTAGATGGACAGAATTACTTAGTTGTGTCCCTCAAAACATTATACTTATATAATTTGTATAAAATGCTTTGTTTCCTATATATAATATTACTTAAAAGGACAATCCATTTCATTTAAAATATGTTTCTAAGGTTTTCTTGAATGATTATTTATCAAGTGTGTTAATTGCTTCTTAGGTATTCTGTCCATGTACTGAAAGAATCTGCCACAGGCTTGTCTTTTTTGCTACATGGTCTTTACTTTTCCTTTTTTCTCTGTATTAGTATCCTCAGAATATTTTGGATTTCTAACTATCTACCTGTATTACTGGATAGAGAGTCCTGTGGGGATGAATTGGACAAAATACATAGAAGAGGCAGTGAAAGTGTATAGTGAAGGCAGAAGTACTCTTCAGAATGAAAGTGGGCTAGTGAAAAGATACACAGTGACTCTGCAAATAAAGAAAAACAGGGATTTTTTTTTGTGTCTGAAATTCCAAGGTTACTCTCATATAAATAAGAAATTGGAAAAGTTATCCTGTCACTCACTCAGCATCCTACCATGTATAAACTGTCCTGTCAGGAAATTCTTTTGGCTTGCTGTTACATGTAAATGAAGGATCAAGAATAGCATCTTTTCAGGCCAAAGATTTAGCTCAGTGGTTCTGGCGCCTGCCTCACAAGCGCAAGGTCCTGAGTTTGATCCCAGTGACCACATACAATGCTGAGCAATGCTGAGCGTGGTGACTCACGCCCACTAGCCATCAATACCACATACCACAGTGCTGGGCGTGGTGGCTCACGCCTGTCATCCCAGCAGTCGGGAGGCAGAGACAGGAGGATTGCTGAGTTCCAGGCTTGCCTGGGTTACATAGTGAGCTCAGGGCCAGCCTGCACTACAAAGTGAGACCCTGTCTCAAAAAAAAGAAAAAAAAAAAGAATAGCATGTTTTCATTGGTTGTGCACACATAAGTTTCTTTTTGGTTCATTGTGTGTACAGTGATGGCATCACTATTTTGGGTGTGTCCCTCACCCTGTTGTCTTGTTTTAGTTTTGGCTTTCAGTTTTTGTCTCCAAAATGTCAGAATAATGAAATCATTCAGTATACAGTCTTTTTCAGTTTGTTTTCTCTTATTTAACATAGTGTGTTTTACCTCTGTGATGCCCCTCTGCCAAACCATCCTGCCTTGGAGCCAGCCAACTATGGACTGAAACCTCTATAAAGTGTGAGCTAAATAAACTTTTCCTCTCTTAACATGTGGGTGTTGGTTATTTGAGAAAAGCAACTAAAACAAGTTGTATCTTCTTTTGCATCTTTATATGCTTTCTTGGCAAACTTGAAGAAAAAATATCTGTAAAATCATTTTGATGCCTCAGTATAATTATGCTATTTAGTATAGATAGCTTCTCACTTTGATGTTACTAGAATCTTTAAAAACCCATGTAGCAGCCTGATATGATTGTTTTTGTACCCATTCTATAATTGAAGAAACCGAGACCCAGAGAGATAGAATAAATTGACGCACAAGCCTTGTGTTCAGAACCTATGTATCTTCATTCCCAGTCTGCAAGTGTTACTATTCTGTCACTAAAAGAATTAAATTATAAAGAGTCGGAGTCCTATACTCCTGGTAGTGCTTTCTGAGACTGAATATAGAAAGAACATCATTTCAGAGATTTTAGGCTTCTCACATGGGAATATCCCTTGAATTTTCAGGGCTCTGAGCCATGAGTGGACTTGGTTGTCAGGAGATTGGGTTTTTTATTCCTGCAGGCACAGATGACTGATTTTTGTTAGTTTTATTATAGATGGAGTCAAAGAACAATAAACAAGCACAGTCATGTTTTACCTTACACTGTGATCTGTAATACAAGCTCTGAGGGCCTGGGTGCTTGTTTCTCCTCCTACCCTTAGGAGTGGTTCTTATCAAGCAAGTTGATTTTTATCACCAGATTAGGCATAAGAAATTACTTTCTCTGGTTGAAGAGATGAACTGGGATTTAGAATTGTTATTTATCTTCCTGTTTTATGAAAATGTGTCTCATTAAAATGGAAGCAATTAAAACATTTGGCAGTGTGACTGAAGATCCCATTCAATTCTGATTCTGTAAGTACAACATTGTTGAAATATTTCTAGATTACAGAGATCTTCCTTAGTGTAAGCCTTTATATCATCTCAGGGGCAACAGATTATAATGAAGAACTGGAAGATGGCAATATTAATTGAATAGCCAGAGGAAATTCTTCCAGTTAGTAAAAGCTCTGTAATTCAGTAGTTGGGCACAAGGAACTTTGCAAAGTGGATTTTCATAGTAGACTTAGTCCATAACAAGCTTTTTGTTTGTTTTTGAGACAGGGTCTTGCTGTGTAGTTCAGGCTGGCCTTGAACTTGCTATGTAGCCCGGGGTGGTCTTGAATTTATGAGGCTCATACCTCAGCCTCCGGAGTGCTGGGATTACAGGTATAAGTCACCACACCTGGTTCCATAACAGTTGTTTTTTTGTTTTTGTTTTTTTTGCTTTTGAGACAGGGTCTCGCTTTGTAGTTCAGGCTGGCCCTGAGCTCACTATGGTGCCCACGCAAGCCTTGAACTCAGCAATCCTCCTGTCTCTGCCTCCCGAGTGCTGGGATTACAGGCGTGAGCCACCACACCCGGCACTGTGGTATGCGGTGTTGATTGGTGGTGGGCGTGTCTCCACGCCCAGCATTATATATGGTTACCTGGGATCGAACTCCAGACCTTGAGCTTGCGAGGCAGGCGCCAGAACCACTGAGCTAACCCTCCGGCCCTCCATAACAGTTTTTAAAATAACGTTACTGTTACTAAGAGGTTCCTGTTACTCTTACTGCTACTTATGTCTTCTCACAGACAAAGATTAAAATCACTACTCTGCCTTTTGGTTTATATTACCAGCATGCTGCAGATTAAAACAGCTTTTATTTTCACACAGTAAGCTGAGTCTTTAGAACACTTGTTTTTTGAAGAGGAGAGTCTTAGGTTAATGTTAGTGGTGTCAATACACGATTTGCAGACAGCAAGGCAAAGGGTTCATCAGTTTGAAATTGGTGACAGCACTCATGCCTTGTTAGTAGTAATATTTAAGTGCTTGATGTTTCAAGTTAGGGATCTGTATTTTGGAGCTTTGGAATTTTAGTTCAAACTTCAATATCCTTTACACTTATAGTCCTTTTCTTTTGATCTACTTTTGATAAAACATATATAATACAAAAATATTCGTTCTTAAAATATCAGGCTACTTTGTATTAAGATACATAGTAGTGGGCCTGAGGGTTAGCTCAGTGGTTCCAGCACCTGCCGCGCAAGCGCAAGGTCCTGAGTTCGATCCCGGTAACCACATACAATGCTGGGCGTGGAGACTCATGCCCACCAACAATCAATACCGCATACCACAATGCCGGACGAGGTGGCTCACGCCTGTAATCCCAGCACTAGGGGGGCAGAGACAAGAGGATTGCTGAGTTCGCGGCGGCTTGCCTGGGCACCATAGTGAGCTCAGGGCCAGCCTGAACTACAAAGCAAGACCCTGTCTCAAAAAAAAAAAAAAAAAAAAGATACATAGTAGCAGTCAGAATAGATGTGGGGCCTGTCCTCATTGCTATCTTGGTCTGACATGTGTTTTAACTTGTAGTCATGAGTTTAAAGTATATATGTTAGTTACCTTTTTGTTATTGTGACAAAAATGTATGAAAATCCAGCCATGATGGACCACAACTGTAGTCCCAGCACTCAAAAGGCTGAGGCAAGAGGATGATTATAGGTTCAAGGCCACCTTGAGCTACATAGTGAGTTAAAAGCCATGTTGGATCACATAGCAAGATCCCATCCCAAAAAACAAAAATAAACAAAATGGAAGTGGGGAATACAGGAAAAACAACTTAAAGGATGAAAGACTTATTAAGGCTCACAGTTTGAGACGTTTCAGTCCATGGTCACTTGGCTTCATTGTTTCTGGGCCTGTTGTGAGGCAGAACATCACGGAGAAAGTTGCTACTTGCATGATGGTTGGGATACAAAAAAGGGTGAGAGAGCCAGAGAAAAAAGATCCCTGAGACAAAATAGCCAAATCCTACCTCCCAAGTTTCTACCAGCTCCCAGTAGCCCTTTTAAGCAGTGAATTCATCAAATAGATTAGCCTATTGGTGAGATTAGAGTCTTCAGATTCCAAAGAATCAGTCAATTTCCAAAGGCTCTGCTTTTGAACAGCTTGGAGCCCAAGCTTTCCAACCTGAACCTTTGGAGATATTTCATGTCTAAAGCATAGCAGTATGTTATCTTTAACCTGTAGTGAACATCAAAGGTTTGCCATAGACTTTATCTAGCTTGACCTACATACAAGGGCAACTTGTCACAGAATATCTTATGTATAAATTGTTATGCATTCTAAGGGAAAGTTTCCAGGCACCTCAAAGAATTCATAAATTTAAAAACTTCAATCTATTTTGGTGTTATCAGCAGTTGAGAAAATTACTTCTTACTCAGCACTCACTGAGTATAAATAGGAAATATTTAAAACAGCAAAGCCTTTCCTCATACCAGTTTGAGTATTCTAGTTGTATGGAAAAGTTGCCACTAGATCATAAGGTTGTCTTTGAAAGGAAGGAGAGAGTGTCATCTGAATAGTCTTTCATTGTTGGTTAGTTGGCAAGGGTTTAATAGGCTATAAAAATAAAACAGCACAAAAAAGTATTGTTAAATGTTAAAAATATTTTAGTCATCAAATAAGAAAGGCTGTTGAAAGATTAAGTTGAGGATACCTCCCAGAAAGTAGAATATTTGCAAAAGAGAAAGAAAAACTCAGAGGTGCAGTCTGTCTGTAAAGTTGGTCATGCCAATATAGAAACAGGAGTTCCATTAAAAAAAATAGGAAAGGAAGGCCGGAGGGTTAGCTCAGTGGTTCTGGCGCCAGCGCAAGGTCCTGAGTTCGATCCCGGTAACCACATACAATGTTGGGCGTGGTGACTCACACTCACCAGCAATCAATACCACATACCACAGGGCCAGGCGTGGTGGCTCATGCCTGTAATCCCAGCACTCGGGGGCAGAGACAGGAGAATTGCTGAGTTCGAAGCTTGCCTGGGCTACATAGTGAGCTCAGGGCCAGCCTGAACTACAAAGTGAGACCCTGTCTCCAAAAAGGGGGAAAAAAAATAGGAAAGGAATTATGAAGAAGTAGAGCAAGAGGATCTCTCATATCTAAAAGATCTTAAGGAATTTCCAGATTCTAAGAGAATAAAATAGCCATAAGGCATATCCTTGTGAAAAGTTGACCCTAAAAGGCTTTTGAGAGGGAAGAGATATCACATATATGCAAGCAGAGCTCAAAATGGTTCAGATCTGAAGACAAGGGGGCAGTGGTCTCAAAATTCCAAAGAGAAAGCAATCTCCAGCCTGTGATTCTCTAGTCCAGTGATGGCAAACTTTTTAGAGCTTTCCCTGATGCAAACAGCACCCTGTGGCACACGTGCCATAGGTTTGCTACCACTGCTCTAGCCAATAAATTGTCATGGTAGAATAGAAACATTTTTGTGTATGACAGTCTCAGTAACCTACTCACCATTCAGATATTTCCTTGAGATATGTCCACCAAAGTGAAGAGTGCTTCCCTGAAGTGAGAATATAAACCCAGAGAGCAGAAACCTGGTAGACCACCCTTGAGTGAGATGAAGGGAGAGAGTCCCCTGGAAGGTTGTAAGGAAGAACCTAGAAAGGTATTTATGAAGCTGATAGGGGAAAATGATTGAGGAGTCCTGTGGAGGACTCCAGATATAATGACACACAGGAAAGATGAACTGAGATTGAGAGGAGTTTTAAGTTTTAATTCACGAGTTCTCAATTGTGTGCCATTCTGAGTAACTTAATAAAAGCTTGTGCCAGCCTGCTCCATCCAGCTGCAGGACATGAATTGTTCCTTTTCCTAGCATACCTTGCTCTGTGTCACCTACTCACCCATCAGTCACTTAGCAGTGACTTGCTTATCGTGTTGCTCTCAGGGTATCATAGTATTTATTTTATTCAGGTAACCCTTATTTTATTTAACAGTGGCACCAATGCTCAAGAATAATGATGCTGGGCCGGAGGATTAGCTCAGTGGTTCCAGCGCCTGCCTCACAAGGGCAAGGTCCTGAGTTCAATCCCTGGTAACCACATACAGTGCTGGGCGTGGAGACCATGCCCACTAGCAATCAATACCGCATGCCATAATGCTGGGCTTGGTGGCTCATGCCTGTAATCCCAGCACTCAGGAGGGAGAGACAGGAGAATTGCTGAGTTCGAGGCTTGCCTGGGCTACATAGTGAGCTCAGAGCCAGCCTGAACTACAAAGTGAGACCTTGTCTCAAAAAAAAAAAAAAATAATAATGCTAACAGTTGAAATATGAAAAAAGCTGCTAGTGCTTCCATTAAGTGAAAAGGTAAAAGTATAGTAAATTATTGTGAGTGGGAAAGATCACTTCCATGTAACTTTTATTATAATATATTGTTATTCTACTTTATAATTATTAATTTCTTACTGTGCCTAATTTAGAAATTAAACTTCATCAGAGATATGTACATATAGAAAAATATAATATTTGTGGGGTTCAATACTATCTATACTTTGAAGCACCCACACAAGGTCTTAGAACATAGTGCTTTTGAGTAAGTTGAGTATGACTGAGGTTGAAACAGACTATATGATATGGCCTGCAGAGGTTAAGATATTTGTCAATTGGTCTTTTATTTTAAAAAGTATTTGATAAGGAAGGGCTGGGGATTTAGCTCAAGTGGTACTGTGCCTACCTTGGACATTCAAGAGCCTGAGTTTGATCACTGGTACTGGCAGAAAAAAAAATAAAAGAAGTTTAACGTTAAAAAATATATATATTTGATGATTCTTGTTAGGGCCCACTTGTCAGATGGCTGGACTCAGTTTTGCAGAACAAGGTTTCTTCTTGGAGAGTGCTTGGACACTCAGTAGTCAGTGGAGCATGCACACACACACACACACACACAGTTAAAGATGATAATGTGTTGCTACTACAGATTATCACTTTCAGTTAGAGATTGTTGTTATTACAGTGTATCACAAGATACTTGAGAGGTTTAGGGAAGTTGGAGAACAAGAGCCACATTTTGAAGGATGAGAGGCCAGGCAGAGTAATAAGGATTTTTCTAGGCAGACAGAGCCTGAATGAATGAGTCAGGAGGATCAGTATCAGGACTTGCAGGTGTTTAGTATGGTTGGACTTAACATGGAAAATGATGTCAGAGCAGTTCACATCGCCTAAGAGGTTAGATTGCTTAGGTTGAGTTCTACACTATGAGGAGCTGTCATTGTGGTTGTGGTTATTGTTTGTTTTGGAAGGCAGCACCTACTGAGGAGGTATAATTGTTTTTGTTTGCATTTTAGGAAAACATACTCTTGGTAGCAGGGAGAGAAATAAAGCAAGGGCATAGGCAACAAAATGTAGAGAGGCACTTAGGTTATTTTAAGCAAAAAAGATGCCAAACATAAATAAATGGGGGCATAAACCAATGTGGGCTGAGAAGGACCCAAGGAATCCAGGTATTTTAAAGGAGTTAAGAGAAAGAATCAAGAATGGTTCTGAGTTCTGGGCTGGGGACTATAGTAGGGGGCATAGGAGCAAGTATGTCTGTGTCTGTGTCTGTCCTCATTTGTATATAAGTAAAGGGTGGCATTTTAGGTGAGTGGGGCTTGCTTGAATATGTCTACTTACCAGTCACGAGATAGGCTTGGATTTGGAGATGTGCTGTGTAGAGGTGAAGATTGGGAATTAAATGGAACACTTAGAAAAACTTAATAGTATAGGGAGCAATGAATGCTGGGAACAGTGACATTTAATAGGAGGAACCAGAGCCTGGTGGGAATTCAGGAGAGAATGACCTTTGAGAAACCAGTGAGATGAGAATTTTAACAGTAAAGCCATACATTAAAATGCTGCAAGGAAGTCAGAATAACTAGGGAGAGTCATTGCTAAAAACAGCTTGAAGGGAGGATATGGGAGGAAGTGAAATTTAAGGTATGTGGGATATTTGTTACTGTTGTTTCTATTTTGAGTTAAACCTGTTTATTTGTTGCAAGGAGAAATGTGGGAAGGGAGAAATTTGGTGATAATTTTAGGAGGGGAAATGATCTTCCAGCCAGCAAATGTTCACTGAGCATCTGCTACAGGCTCATGTTATTCCAGGCTCTGGGAGTGTAGCCTGAGCAGAACAGCTACCATTCCAGTGTATGTGTATGTAACAGAGATGGCTAATAAACCCACACCAGTGGACAGACAAGGAGGGAGTAACAACATGTGTCAGGGATAATACTAAATTAGGGCAAAATGATGAGGGAGGGAAGTTGAGGTGCTGTTTTCTACAGGGTGGCTACAGAAGACATCGCTGATGGGATAACATTCCAGGAGAGTCCTAAGTGAAATGAGTAAAGACTGCCTGAGAAACTGAGAAGTGGAAGAGGATGGACCCAAATCCTGGTGGAAGGAAGGGTTACTTGTCCTCAGGAGCAAGATAACTTGTCCTGATGAGGAAGAGAAAACTTGAAGGACCAGCAGCATGAATGACAACGTAATTGGCATTCTTTTTAATTCTCCTAAGACCCTGTGAGGCAGAAGTTTTCCCCATTTAACTGAGGAAATAGCATCTGGAAGTTCTGCATCTCTAATCATTGTTGGAGCCTGGAATCAGACGCAGCTTTTTGGTTCTGCAACCTCCTTGCTATTAAAATACCTCCTAGGGACTCAAATCTAGCAAAAGATGTAAATAAATTTGGCCATTTTGAGTCATGGAGGTTACTAGGATAAGTAGGAATCTGAGTGCTTTTTTGCCACTAGACCCCTTTTGTGGTCAAGAAGCTTTTTGAGACAGGATCTCGTTTTGTAGTTTTGTAGCTGACCTTGAACTCTCAGCAGTCCTCCTGCTTCTGCCTCCCAAGTGCTGGGATTACACCATGCTTGGCATGTGTTCAAGAAACTTGGTAAGAGTTTGGGCAGGGATTTCAGGCAGGTGGGCATTCCCCAAGACAGCTTTACATTCTTGTGTAACTGCTAACAGGTGAATTGCTTCTTGTATGCTATTTCCACTTCCTTCTATCATCTCCACCCTGTGACAAAGTTGGATTTCCTGCTGTTGTTCCAGTGGTACTTAAGAACCGGCCTCAAGATCGAAGGAGAGCATAAGTAGATGATAAAAATACTTAGTCATTGAGGAAAACTGAGGGTGTCTGGTTTTTAAGGTTGAATCTTATAAGTGCCTGATATAGTGGTAGGGGATGGAGGCCTATAAATAGCAAAGGCTGGCCTTAGACTCTATCCTTATCTTTGTCAGTGGTATCTACTGTTGTGTTTTGTGAATATGAAGGACTGGGAGGGGTCTGTTCAGTGTGCCCTTGGCTGTGTTTGCCAGATCACACTCCAGTACTGAAATAGACCCCTTCTGTTGAGCAGGGATTGTTAAGATGGCAATTCTCAAGACAGTGAATGTAAGTGATTTCTGAGGATGAATGGTGGTTGAATGGCATGAACCTTATGTTTTGGTATTTTTTAGTGTTCATAATAGCATTGGGAGAATCTTGGAAGTGGCACTACTATCAATAGCATATCTTTTCAGTAAGGTAATTAAATAACTTCATTCACATACAAGTATTGAAATCCTGTGAAGAGAACCAGAATCCTACCAATTTTCAAGTGATTTAGAAGTTATAGACATAGTTTTTTTTCCCTGTCAACAAATTTTCTGGCTTGCCCACTCAGTAGGGTTTTAGAATTGAGTATGTTCCTAACGAAGTGTTGGGACCCTGAAATTAATTTGATTTGTTCTTTATTGAGTCAAAAGGATCTAATCACAACTCAGTGATGACATCACAACCATAGTCATAAAACCTTTTCCTGTGTTGTGCAGAGGTACAGACTTTAGGGTATTATCTATTCATCTATTCTTGGTACTAAAATTTAGCTTTACAAAAAGATGTTTTATTTTTCCAAAAAAATTGCTTTAAAAAGTAGAGGTGATTTAAGAAAATGTTTGTAAGTTGTGGAGTGCTCTTCAGAGAAGTAACAGCAAATGCTTATTGAATACATACTAATGTTGATAGCATCTGTTAATTGTAGGATAACAGCATATTGGTGTGTGGTTATCCACAGGGGTTCTAGAAAATATTTGACAATATATTGAGTTTTGTAAAGAATTGCTTTTGGCGAACTGGAGCAGGAATTCTTGGAGTAGTGTCACTCACATGCAGGTTTCACATATTCCTTCTCTTTCAGGATACAGTGAAGTTGAAGGGGAAAGATTCAGATTTAGAATCTTTTGCCACCTCCTTTCCTTCTGGCTGATCTTGCTTCAGTTCTACCTCCTTCCCAGTCTTGCTAGCCTGAGGTCCTTTGGCTTTTGTAACCTTCTCCAAGCTATTACACAGCCTTGGGGAACAGTGGCCACTCTCCAGGGCCCAAGCAAGTACTCCTGTGACAGGTGATTTCACAATCCACCCACCTCATCCTTGAGCTTTCTCTAAGATTCAGGTATATTTCCTCCTGGCTCATTTCCTGGGGGATATAGTTCTTGGAACTAGCATATAATAATATTGAAACTATTTATAGATCTAGTGGCACATTGCCTCAAAGATCTTCAGAAAACTTGGAACAATTAAAAGTGCCATTAGTAGTGATAAGTAGGACCTGTTTTCCCACATTCTTAATAGTTTTGGAATCTTTCTTTATATGCTGGTTTGTGGTGCTGATGAATAATTGTGGGCTTTTTTTTTTTTTTTTTTTTTTTTTTGAGACAGGGTCTCACTTTGTAGTTCAGGCTGGCCTTGAGCTCACTATGGAGCCCAGGCAAGCCTGGAACTCAGCAATCCTCCTGTCTCTGCCTCCTGAGTGCTGGGATTTCAGGTGTGAGCTATCAAGCCCAGCACTGTGGTATGTGGTATTGATTGCTGGTGGGCGTGAGTCACCACGCCCAGCATTGTATGTGGTTACTGGGATCGAACTCAGGGTCTTGGGCTTGCGAGACAGGCGCCGGAACCACTGAGCTAAATCCCCGGCCCAATAATTGTGTTTTTTGATGTTTCTACTGCTTTGTGCTGTAGAAGCTCTTTATATATTGGAAAGTAGTTTTTCTTGGCATTGATGGTATTTTTCTGTATTTTTAAGTGACTTCATTTGGTTGTTTCATTGTGTTTTATTATTAATACTTTTTTTTTCTTAGTTTTTTGAGACAGGGTCTCGCCTTGTGGTTCAGGCTGGCCTTTAACTCACTCTGTAGCCCAGGGTAGCCTCAAACACAGCAATCCCCGTGCCTCTGCCTCCTGAGTGCTGGGATTACAGTCATGAGCCACCACATCTAGCTATTAATAGTACTCTTATTAGCTGGAATTTTTTTCTAAACTCCTTTTATATTTTCTTAGTTTGTGATGGTTGAAAATGTCAGTTTTCTAGGACTGAGAATTTAATTTGTGAGATAAAAGAGATAAACTTGTATTAACATGGCTTACCTAGAACTGACTCCACTATAATGAAGTTGGGAGAAAATTCTTTTAAATTCTACCTGATTTCCTGGCTTTCTGGATGAATAATTGCTTCATCTAGTACAAGCCCTTGCAGTGATTCTTAGAAGCATCATTTACTGGCAGGACTTTCTTTTTCCTGATTTAACCAGTTCCCTATCTTCCTCCTCCTTGCTCATTTTCCAGGTTTGAACCTCCTTGGCATACTTTGCAAACTGCACTATCCCTATCGATAGTCTTTAGGGAGAATCCACAAATTTATGTCCCTTTTCATGGAAGGTATCTCAAACTCTTGGTGGAAGAAAAAAACAAAATTGATAGACATTAAAATGATGCACTGTAATTTATTCTTTCATCTTGTGGTACTGAGGATGATTAGAATCACAAATCTTTCACTTTTCTGTTTATAGCAAATGTGCCACTTCCAACTAAAACTATCTCACTTAGAATTCTTTTTAAGTTTTAAAAAAAATTAAGATGTGTTATGTTCATGTCCCAACTCCATATAATGAATGTAAGTACTGGAAATGCACTAATAAAAATAAAATTTTATTGTAAATTGACAAATGATGCTTGTTTACTTTATGGGGTACAAGATGATGTAAGGATTTATGAGTACAATAGGGGAAATGAAATCAAGTTAACATAGCATTTTAATCTTAAAGCTCTACTTAATTGGCTACATGTCACATTTATTTGGTATAATTAGTAATTACGAAACTGAAGGACAGTTGTGTGCTTCTGGGATAATTTATTGGTGGTTAGTGTCCTGGATCTATGTAGGGAATCCAGGAAATGAAAGTAAACTACAAGTATGAGGCACTGTCTACATTAGCCTGGAATTAGAAACCCTCCATTGTATGGGGAAGGTGAGAGACAAATTTACAGTTAGTGATTAGGCAGTCCCCCTAGATTGTGGGTTTCCTCTCTAGAGTGCTTTGCTGCATCTTAATGCTAGGCTATTATGGTCTTCATAATTCATTTATTTGTTACAAGTTCAGTGTCCTGAAAGACATTATGTTTGGAGTGTTGAGACCATGATATGAGGGGGTGTGGCTCCCAGCCTGCCTAGGTAGATATCAGATTTGCTGAATTCATGTTCCTGAGAATTAATTCTAAGGAACAATGGAAGTTAAGAATAGGAAAAATTATGAGAATTAAGTTGTGTCATGTACTGGTATAAACTTTCAATGTTGTTTGTGATCATGATGTGTATATAAAATGTACCAATAAAATCAATTTTAAAAAAAGAATAGGAAAAATTTATTGAGAGAGAGAGAGCCCCTGAGTGACAAGAGGGGACCTGAAAGTAGATGGCCACTGAGGTCCTTTGTCAGGGGTCATTTATACATCAGAGTCACAATATGGGTACAACATAGATCAAACTATAATCATCCTATAGTATTATAACTGCTTTGCTAGTATTAGTCCAATAGGAAAGCAGATCACATAACAAGGGTACATGGAAAAAACAAAGACCTTTTTTAGGAAGGAATAGATCAGAAGGTCCTGGTCACCTACCTGGGTAACTAATGTCTTATCTATTGGACCAGGTGAGTAAAATCTTTAGTTTACTACTTACTCCTTTTTTTTTTTTTTTTTTTTTTTTTTTTTGAGACAGGGTCTTGCTTTGCAGTTCAGGTTGGCCCTGAGCTCACATGTTACTACTTACTCTTTGAGGAAACATGTAGGCCTGGTCATTTCATCTTTACCTTGAGGCCTGACCTTCAACTGAGGCTTCTCTTGCCATGGTTATAATGTGGCTCATCTTCTACATTTATCTTTTGAGGGGCTGCTTCTGTCTGGCTGCCTGTAATATTTCTACCTAACTTAGTTGTCTGTAATAATAGGAATTAAAATCTTGAGGATAAACTGTCTTATAAAAATGTTAATGGATTTATTTCATTATGTAATACATCCATATAGTTTAAAAGTCAAATAATGTAAGAGAGCTCCTGATAAAATGTAAAAGTGACTTTTCCCACCTTAACATCAATGTCTGGTTGAGAAAGTTACTTTGAACCACTTTTAGGCCTCTTTCATTATCTAGTTTTATGCATTTCTATTTTATTGCAACGATTTCCTCGTTGTAAACATTATCTATTGTTTTTCTTCTGAAAGAGATAAGGGGTTATGTTTCTGTCACCCTTTCCCCATTTTCCTCAATAAATTCATGCTGGTTTTTTTTTTTTTTTTTTGAGACAAGGGTCTCACTTTGTAGTGCAGGCTGGCCCTGAGCTCACTGTGTAGCCCAGGCAAGCCTCGAACTCAGCAATCCTCCTGTCTCTGCCTCCCGAGTGCTGAGATTACAGGTGTGAACCACCACGCCCAGCCATGCTGTTATTTTTTATTCCTTTTGGGGGGACAGTAGTGGGTGATTGAACCCAGGAGCTCTTGCATGTTAGTCAAGTACTCCCCCACTGAGCTGTATCCCCAACCGTGTTGTGTCATGTCATGTCGTGTCATATCACATCATGTCATGTCATATTATGTTACTGTCTGTTGGACAGGGTTTTGTCTGCACTTAAGAGTTCTGGGTGTTGTTGGACATAAATGTTCTGTGGAAGTACTCCTATTTTGTGTTTTTTTTTTGTGTCATGGTTAATCTGGGGTTAATCTAAACTGTATTATTTCAGGTTTTTAAAAAAATTTAATTTATTTCAGGTTTTATCATGATCTTTTCCTTTTTCATGTTTTACAGAAATAAATACCTTCCTTCAATAGATGAAAATGAAAATACAGAAGAAAGAGAAGCAGGTAATTGGCCTCATTTCTTCCAAGCAAATACATCCAATTGTACCTGGTGCTCTTTTAACAACAGGAGGTGACACCGGCAGTGTTAAATTTTTGGTTGTCTCCTGTTGCCTTTGTTTTTCATTGTCCATGTGATAATAGTGCTCTGTTCGGAATGGCTTAATATGTATATTTTTTCCTTTTGCTCAGGTATCTTCTTATAAGACTAATATAATGAAACTGTAAATCAGAATATTATTCAAAGTTAGATCCATGTAGAAGAGAACGCTTTCTTTCTTGGAACAGCTTCTCAAGTTTTTCTAAGAGGGATGCAGCCCAGTCACCTACATATTGATCATTTTGGGTATTTAGATAAGTAAAAGTATTCATTCATTCATTTATGAAATTCTTACTTAAAATAGTTTCTGGGGGGTTTTCCTAGAGGGAGTAGTTTTTCCTAGAAGAATGTATCAACTCTTTGGCATTTGGTTTCTTGAAGGTGGGGGGTGCTCAGAATTTTGGCCTGTGTGACTTGCCCCAGGTCTCATTTGTTAGTGCATATTTTTGTGCCATAGGTGGTTTCATATTAAAAGAGACCCTGAAACCCCAATCCATATGGCTCAAGCAAGGGAGATGTAGAGATCTGCCTGTGCCTATTGTAAACAGATGGACCCTGTTGGGCTGGTATTCCTTCCACAGAATTACTTGGCAGCCTGGTAACTGGGGGATCTGAATCATTGCCTTT
This sequence comes from Thryonomys swinderianus, assembly GCA_004025085.1. Classification (NCBI taxonomy): domain Eukaryota; kingdom Metazoa; phylum Chordata; class Mammalia; order Rodentia; family Thryonomyidae; genus Thryonomys; species Thryonomys swinderianus. Next base: position 23,708 of record PVIC010002763.1, read on the forward strand.
CATTGGAACTCTCTTCTTTTCCTGTCTGCTCCTAGAGAGCCTTAGTCAGATACAGGGTGACTTAGGGTTATGGTTACAGAGATTACTCTTTGGACTGTCCCTACAACATAGGTTGACTTGGATTCATCTGTTGCTAGTGCTTAACAGGAAAAGCAGTGACTTAAGTGCTATCTACAGTAGCACACTAAGGAGTTAGTTGTAAACTGGTAAGCAGGCACCACAGAGAACACAGTTTCCTCTGCTCAGAATTTATCCAATGGATGACCTCAGGGAAGTGTGATAGAATTATATGTACAAGGGCTTTTGTTACTGTTTCCATTAAGATAGCAAAAATGAGAAGAGCCCATATATTCATCAGAAAGACTATTTAGATCATAGTGCATCACTCTAATGGAATAGTATGCTGCTGTTCACAAGAATATATTCCTCTTCAAGGCCCCAAACCCTCCAGGTTGTTGTCATTTATCATGTGTCGGCAGGTTTATAGTTCCTAAAGCAATTTGCATGTTTTAATTTTTAAGCATTCTTAAAGGTGAACTTTTATTTAAATAAAAACTTTCTATAGAAATTATCCCAAAGTGAATTCTAATATCTTTCAAGATTTTACTGGTTCATCTAAAGACCTTTAATAACAAACTCAGTTAGCTGTATTTTCATTTATACACCTCAGTATTATTAGCAGAATAGGACTTTTAAGTGAAAGTTAATATTATTTATAGTAGGGAATCAGGTTAAATAAATATTTTGAATAATTTTCATATGTGTGACTGAACTTCGGAGTAGGGCTAGGGATGTAACAGTTCAGTGGCACTGTGCCTGCCTTGCAAGAGCAAAATCTTGAGTTTGATGCCTGGTTCGGGCTGGGAGGGTTGCAGGGCACGAAAATAGAAATTTATATTAGAGCTAAAGCAGTCTCTGAGCTCCAGGATTAAATATGCACCACTGAATTCAGTGCCAGACAGAGGAGAGGCACTACTCTGGGAAAAACTGGGGTTTTGATCTCCACACAACAGGATTGAAGCTCCTGCTTTACCACTTTGAGGCAAATTCAGCTTTATTTTCTATCACTTGAATGAAAATCATACATGCCTTATGTTGTAGAAAGGGATTCATGAGGTGATTTGTCAAGTACTTAACATTCACTATAAATCAGTAGCAATGAAGATCTTTAGCAATAAAAATATTAAACTTAAGTAGCAGCAAATAAAACATTTGCTTTTTAAAAAGTTCATTCCTCTTAATTCATTTTTTCTCTGGAGAAAAATGACGTATTATATGTTTTGATCTTTAAAATTCTTTTCTTCATTGTCTTAAATCTTACCAAGTTAAACTGAGATAGATTTTATAAGTTAATCAAAACTAATAAATAATTATGGTTATTAATAAAAAAGATGTTACAGAAGTAATGTGTGGAGAACAAAGGGTTTAAAGATTGACTTACATTGCCTAAGAAAGTGTTGCAGGAAAAATAATTTAATAAGACATTTAAAATGAATCATCTGTATTAAAAACTACCTCTAAGAAATGATATTATTTTAATTTCTGAGGTAGCATTAGGCAAAAAAAGAACTCCTAAAATGTGAATTCTAATCATTGAAAACCCATGTGACATATACTTTTTTGTAGAGTGACATCTTCATATTAACAGTGATAAATCTATGATATAGGAATATTGATTTTTGTTTGTCTCATTTTTTTGCTTCGTACTTAGAAAAGTATAAACTAAGATAATTATTAGATAAATGACATGATATGGTCTATGACATTGTAATCTTTTTTTAATTGAATTCTTTATTGGTACAATTTATATACATCTCAAAATCACATACAACAGTGGGAAATTTGTACCAGTATATGACACAAGTCAATTCTCATTTTTACCCATATCCCTACCCACCCACCCCTCCTCCCCCCCTTTATACATGCTCTTTTGTTTTCTTTCTGTATCATATTTATTCCTTCCCCTCATCACATTCCCACACCAAGTTTCCTATAGAAATATTCCACTCTATAAAAGCTGTCCTACTTTCTAGAACTCATTTGCATCTGCAAGTGTTCATGCCAAAGAGAAGATCCGGAAATTGTCTATCTGTTATCTT
>PVIC010002763.1:25906-55117 GCA_004025085.1 Thryonomys swinderianus
CGATCTTGTCATTCTTTATGGCAGAGTAATACTCCATTTTGTAAAAAAACCACATCTTCTTTATCCACTCTCCAGTTGATGGACATTTGGGTTGTTTCCAAGATTGAGCTATCACGAACTGAGCTGCTATGAACAAGGGTGTACATCTATCTTTCCAATGTGAGTTTTTAAATTCTTTTGGGTATATTCCTAGCAGGGGGATAGCAGGGTCAAATGGGACCCCTAGTCCTAGTTTTCTGAGAAATCTCCACACAGATCTCCGCAATGGTTGCACAATATGACATTGTAATCTTAAAGGTAAGAGGTTTTTGCTTCATAATCTAAGGAACAGCAATGAGTGCAGTACAAGAATGTCTTAGTATTAAATAGAATTAAAACTTGGAATATAACCAGGAGGAAATCTAGTCTTCAGTAACTATGAGAGAACCTTTTTTCCATGACCAAGAATCCAATAAGACAGCTTTCAGTCTTAAGTCTTTAGGAAGTATGCAGTGGGGTGGGAAGAGTTTTTTTTTCATATATGCTGTGGCAGTCTCAAAATATTTCAAACTATTAGACCTTGTTTCTCTCTGGGCATAATTTATTTGTCAAACGGTTGTTGAGTTTTTCAGCATTTACTCATCCAAAAAGTACTTGAATTCTACTCGAGGCCACATTCAGCAATTACTAAAAAAATTGCTTAAAAAATTTATAAACTGACTATGAAGAGGCACGGTTTTCTTTTGATAGTGGAGGAGCACTGTTTTGGAGTAGAAGAGTGAGGAGGATAGAAAATGTTGCCTTCAGCAAAGAATCTAAGAGTATTATAAAAGAGGTAGCAGCTCTCTAGGAATATAATCTTGTCATGCAGCTTCATCTCTCTGAACTGATTATCTTAACTGTAAAACGAGAGGGTAGACTAGACAGTTATCTCTAGTCCCTGCCCATGCTTAGTTTTGTAATGCACTAGCTGATCATTTTCCAAAGTACTGAATGTTCCATCACATTCTATCCAGTCTGTTGGGATTCATTGGAAAGTCATAAAGTCCTCAATGATATGAGCACTTTTTGCCACAGTGTTCAAATCCAAGCTACCTCCGGTCATTAGCTGTGTGACCTTAACATTACTAATCTTTCAGAATGGACATCTTTACATTGACTTTGTAGGATTCTTGTACAGGTTGGATAATCCCACTATACCCATATTAAAATATGTGCAATAGATGTTAGTCACTACTATTATTGCCTCTTCATTGAATCATCCTGTATCACCTGCTTCTAGTTTCAGTGGCAGATTCTGTCCTTCAGAAAAGAAGTCTTGACATGAGATATGAGTAGAAGAATCTCTGAGGTCTCACTGACCTACATCAAGCTGGCTTGACAGCCTCTTTAATGAGCAAATCTGTGCCTGTTGCTTTTCTAGTCTGTCCACCCTTGCATGCCAAGAAAACTTAGTTCCACATCTCTTTGGCAAAGAGATGGCTGTGCATATCCCCAGGATGGCCACGTATAGGATTTAAGGTTTCACTAGGTATCTGTTAGCCACAGTTGGGTTTCTTTGTGCCTTATATTTAATTTTTAATAAAACTGTTGATGGTAATAAAAAATCATGTCATAAAACACCATTTTAACCATTTTATTCTATTTGATTTTAAATTATTTATATGTCTGCTAAGCTCCTTTTTTTTTTTTTTTTTTTTTTTTTTGGGACAGGGTCTCACTTTGTAGTTCAGGCTGACCCTGAGCTTGCTATGTAGCCCAGACAAGCCTTGAACTCAGCAATCCTCCTGTCTCTGTCTCCCAAGTGCTGGGATTATAGGTGTGAGCCACCACGCCCGGCACTGTGGTATGTGGTATTGATTGCTGGTGGGTGTGAGTCATCACGCCCAGCATTGCATGTGGTTACTGGGATCGAACTCAGGACCTTCTGCTTGCGAGGCAGGCACTGGAACCACTGAGCTAAATCTCCGGCCCTAAGATCCTTTTTCTAATCAATCCTAAGTATTAAATCTGTAATGAAATAGTAGCTGAATTATCACTTCTCCACCCCGAATTTGCAAGACCTGCCAGAACAGCCAGTTTCCCCTGGATTTTCACTTATGAGGCTAGGCTTCATTTATGATAAAGAACAACAATCACAGTCTTTCTTTTCTTCTTTTTCTCCTGATATTCTCAGGGTTATGTTTGGCAGCATCTGACTGTGGAAGGGTGGGGTGGGGGCAAAGACAGAAGGGGAGATACACGCTGAATTTTCAGTCTACATCATTCCCATGGTAGGCTGGGAATTGTGAGCACAGATTGCCTGACCAGCACAGTGGAGGGAAACCACACTTCTGGGCAAGTGTCTGTATTTAGCCTATGCCAGACCTCTTGTTAAGAGTGTAGACTATTCAAAAATTTTGCTGTAACCATCCTTTAGGGGAAGCCTCAGGGTCCTTTCGAGGTTCTCTTTATATAGTTTCTTTGTTTCCGACTAAGGAGAATGTGCTACTCCCTGGAACTAGCACCTACATTATCATCTGATTACTGCCAAGCTTAGCTTGGCTATAAAGTGGCACATATTTGGGGCATCTCAGAAGCAAAAGTATGAGATGGAACTTGTACCTGCAAAGGGACATTTCCTAAAACTAGTCACTTTGGAAAGCTACTTTTACTTAAATGGTCCCCCAAAACAGCTTTGAAATTGCCTCTTTAGAACTGCCTCAACCACCTGTGACACATTCTAATGTTATCTGTCACAGGAAAACTATGTGAACGGCTTAGTTTTTGCTATTGGACAAAAGTTTTCTGGGGCTAAGTTAGATAAGCATTTGGAATAGCACCATTTTTAGTCACAGGCAGAACTTTGAATAAACTCAATTTTCTTTTTTTGAAATTAGCCCAGCTGAATGTCAGTGTTGCTTGATAGGTGAGAATGAGATTTGGGAAAATAAAGTTGCTACTAAATCCTTATTACCTTGATAATAGTGCCTTAATTGAGCACCAAGGTCTCAGAATGCATAGGAACTTTTGTGCACTAGTGTGATAAATGCCATTCTTGGTCAGAAAATATGTTTAGGACTGCTAGTGGCATCTAAAAGTATTTCATGGGAAAATATTGTACTGTATGGTTGTCTGTTTTATTCTTTTTCTTTTTCTTTCCTTCTCTATTTCTTCCTTTCTTTCATTCTTTCTTTTTCTTCTTCCCTCTCTTTTTCCCTCCCTCCCCCTCTTTCTTTGTCTTTCTCTTCCTTCCTTCTTCCTCCTTCCCTTCCCTTTCTCACTTTCTCTTTCTCTTCCTCCCTCCCTCCCTCTCTCCCCTCCCCTTCCTTCTTCCCTCCCTCCCTCCCTCCCTCCCTTCCTTTACCAGGGGTTGAACTCAGACCCTTGTACTTGCTAGGCAGGTGCAGTAACACTGAGCTACATCCCCAGCCCTACTTCTCTGTTTTAGATTTAAAGGTTAATACATACTTCAGATTTCTTCATGTAATGTGGAATCTTCCATGTTTTAACATGCTAATTATATCTATACCTATATCTATATCTATGTCTATCCATCTGTCTATCTAACATGCCATCTGTCAGTACCTTGGCACAGCACCACAAAAGCAAAGACCATATATGTCTTGCTTTGCCCCTGTATCCCCAAACCCTCACAAACTAGGAACTAACACATAGTAGAGACTCAGCAAATATTTGTAGGATAAATCTGTATGTTCATACTTAAGTAGAACTCTCTATAAAGCATGCAGTGGAAGGATAATATGCTTGTTTTTCTCTTTTACAGTTGTCAAATTTAAAAGTTTTGAATAACTCTCCAATGTCTGATGCTTCTGTCAATTTTGACTACAAATCCCCATCCCCATTTGACTGCAGCACTGATCAGGAAGAGAAAATTGAAGATCTTGCCAGGCACTGTCTGCCCCAGCAGGACCTATACACTACTGAAGAGGAAGCTGACACTCTTTTCCCTAGGAAAGTGATATCCTGCAATGGGATGGAGGATAGTGGGGGTGGAGGTACTGGAGTAAAGAAGAAACGGAAGAAAAAAGAGCCAGGAGATCAAGAGGGTGCAGCAAAGGGAAACAAGGACAGGGAGCCCAAGCCAAAGAGGAAGCGAGAACCTAAAGAGCCAAAGGAACCCAGGAAGGCCAAGGAGCCCAAGAAGGCCAAGGAGCCCAAGGAGCCCAAGCAGAAAGATGGAGCGAAGAAGACGCGGAAGCCCCGAGAGACCTCTGGCACCAAGGAGGCCAAAGAGAAGAGGAGCTGTGCGGACTCTGCAACTAGGACAAAGTCCAAGAAGGCCAGGTGTGTATCTTCATCCCTCCCCTGAGCCCTTGCTTCTACCTCCTTGGAGTGGTTTACTTCTTTCATTAGCCCAAGGTCCTTGGATACCTTTACTCCTGTTGACTAAGCTGCATACCTCACTTATATACAGTGGAGGTTGGAAGTGACCATCAGCACTAATGCAAGGGATAAACTGGAAGCTAGTATTTGCTAATTGCATTCGTGGAGTTATGGTGCTTCAAAAACATTTGTGTTTTTAGGAGACTCCAGGAATTCTCCATTTTATTCAGACTTCAACTATTCTGTTTGGTTTGTGTACTTAGTATGTAGCTTTTTTGTTGTTGTTTGGTTGCTGATATTCTGCCTCATGCCTCTGCATGCCATAATAGTGTGCTCTCTGCCCATATTAACTTTTTTTTTTTTTTTTTTTGAGACAGGGTCTCGCTTTGTAGTTCAGGCTGGCCCTGAGCTCACTATGTAGCCCAGGAAAGCCTTGAACTCAGCAATCCTCCTGCCTCTGCCTCCCGAATGCTAGGATTACAGACATAAGCCACCACACCCGAAATTGTGGTATGTCAGACTGATTGCTGGTGGGCGTGAGTCACCATGCCCGGTATTGTTGTATGTGGTTACCAGGGATTCAGCCAGGGACCTTGCACTTGCTAGGAAGGCACTGGAACCACTGAGCTAAATCTCTGGCCGGCCCATATTAACATTAAGCCAGTAATGAACCTCTATTTTTTTTTTTTTAACCTCCTGATGTTTAGCTTGCAAATAACCTTGGCAATTTGGCCATGCAACTTCTTGCTATTTCTTTTAAGCTACAAAGAATTAAAATGTTAATATGCACAGGGTCCAAGGGAAAGGTCATCCCAGGCCTGATACATGTACGGGGATTTTTGGTACTGTGGTAGAGTGTACAGTCCTGGGAGGAATCAGTGGTGCAGTGGCCTAGCAGAGCTGTGGGTATGTGCAGAGTTCCATGTCTGAGAGCACTGACTCCCTGGCCTCCAAGCTCTGAGCACACGACCATTAAGTTCAGTATTTGGTACATCACCTTACCTTTTTATTGCTGTTGAATGTTGAGTTCATGAGGCCTGAGGAGACCATGGTGACTTGTAGAGATCAGAGGCCAGGATATAGAATGAGTGATAACGAAAGAGCCTCTCTGGATAGCAATGCATTCCTGAAACAGGGAATTTGGTATTTGTCTATACCAATCGAATTCCTCTTTCTAGAATTTTTTGTGCAAAGTATGATATTTAAACTTTTCGAGGAAATGTAAAACAAAAAATATATCACATGCATATCTCAAGGAATTTAAGTTTCTGATAGCTGAGTGCAGAGGCAGGATACCTCTGTGTGTCTCTCTTGACTCTTGTGTCAGAACAAGAGGCCTTAAAACTCTCAGCAGTTGAAGTGAATGCTAGGAGGACATGATGGAGTGTTAGCATCACAGTTGTGTTGGAGCAGCCACGAAGGAGGGAAATTATAGAGAGAAGCCATCTTCAGAGCAGTGCTTCAACATGGCATCTATTGTGTGGTTCATTTCTCCCTTAGGACAGTTTGTTAGGAATGGATGGATAATTTCCTAAGCCAAGTTAAATTTTTGCCCTTTAATATTCACCATCTTCTGCCTGGCAGGGGTTTCATCTTTAACAAAGAGCATTGAGGGTGGACGTGGGCATGGTTTCAGAGTGTGACTGTAAAGTACCTTATATTGTAGAAGCCTAAGAGGTAGGCAAAATCAGGATTGTAATTTAGGAAAAAAATTATGGTCTTTATTTGTCAGTTGACAGAAGAACATTCAATCTCTGTGCGTTGAAGAGGTGGCAAAAGGACTTTCTGATTTCTGCCAGTGATTTCATCTCCATATTACTTTGGAGAAGCTGAAGCATTTTTTTAGGGTAGTAGCATATTTAAAGGAGAATCAGATCTAAGCTAGTGGAGTTACTTATTTTGGTTTTACAAAGAATGGTAAGAAATCAGGACAGGGTTTTAGAATTAGGATAATCAGAGGATAGTTCATAGCCCTAGTAAGGGTCTGGTTTGCTATAAAAGGTACTTTTAGCTGACTTAACCGCTGATCTCTGATGCTTGTGATTTTATTGAGCTTCTTCTTAAAGGAATTCACCTTTACATTATTTGAGATATAAAACAAAGTGATCGTATCAGACATTGTTATAAGATCCAATTTGGGGAAATGAGGAATTGTTTTACAAAACAAGATTGAGTGTCAAATGTATAAGTGAAGTCAGGGTTTTGACTAATGAAAACCTTACAGGCTTTGTTATATATTCATAGCACTAATTAAAGGACCATGATTTTAATCTAATTAGGCTGAATAAACTAAATGAATTGGAGAAATGCTTGTAGTGGTTTTGAGGACTGTCAGAAGACAGCAGGATCTTTTAGGATTTAAAACTTGGGAAGCCTTTGAGAGGAGGCTGACATATAGATAAGAGACCTAACCTCTTTACAAATGTGGATAAGTTATGCAGGGCTTTTCTCTCATTGTTTTAGGGGTGTATGATAAATTGACCCATAATAGACTAGAATTTCTTTGTAGCCCAGATAGGGTTCTAGAACGGTTCGCTTTTGATTTCTTACCTTTGTGGCTCTATAAAATTATTTTGGTCCTTTTAATGATTCCATTGGTCAGCAGAACCTGTTTATTTATGAAAAGATGTTAATTGACTTAAAATCTGGTTATTAAGCTTTAGTTTTTTGCACCCATTTATTCTTTTGGAGGGCAGTGATGCGGGGTACAGGTGTGTAGTTGGTCTTGAACTTACTGTGTAGTCTAAGCTGGCCTCAAATGTGCAGCAGTCCTCCTGCCTCAGCTCTCAAGTGCTGGGATTACAGGCATGCACCACGATGCTCAGTGATGATTCATTCTTAAAGACTGGCTCATGTACAAGTTTTGATTTGGTCAGTTACTGATTTAGACACTGGATAATACTTGATGTTGTTAAGTGATTAACTTAAGATTACTGTAGACGATCTACCATCAATACACAGACTTTAAGCCTTTTCTTCCTTCAGTCTTACTTGCCAGCTGCCACTTGGCAAGTCTTTCTGAAACACTCCTGTTATTTATGTTGACAGCTGGTAGGGGTGGTCATAAATCATATCGTTTTTTCCCCCCCTCTCTTGATTCTGAATTTTTTGAGACCTAGCCAATGGGGGAGGGGAAGATCCAGTTATTAGCTTTATTATTGAACTAGACCAAAAAAATTTCCATTGTAATCAAAATCAGACTTCTTGTTACTCCCTCTTGTCTTCCAGAACTTCAGGTAGGAGGGTGCTGAGCAAGATAGATGCTGCTCCTTTCGCCTGGTTTACCAGTTTGCCCTGTCCTCAGTTAGAGAAGGGAAACAAGTTTAAATGGGGAAGAAAGTATGTTTAGAGTATTGCTTCCTCTTTGGGAGTAACACATGCTTTTCCTTATAAAAACATAGGGTTAAGAAAATAGGATTCTAAAAACAAACAGATCAAGCTCTTCTCCCTGAAAATAAGATTCATATAACATAAATTAATTCCCATTGAAAAGTAACAGGTGATAGATCCACTTCATAATTAAAGAAGTGGAAATATTTAAAGTTAAGCAACTTGTCCTCAGCACAGATTAATGATCAACATTTCAGGATTTGTTTCCAGGTTCACCTGATGCCGAAACCCTTTGTTTCCCTATAGCTCTGTATTTCTTTGTACTTTGCAAGGAGACATGAAGCATAGAGATGGGATATTCCAATGTCAGAGAAATTGTTTTTATTTGCAGCCCTTCTTCTCCAGAATTTCACTTTGTATGTCTGCGATATCCTTTTAAGAGCTAAAATGGTTTGCTTTGAGGGGCAGCAAACCATCAAACATGTCTCCTCTAAATGGTGATAAGTAGAATCAAACAAATTTTTATTTTCAAAAGTAATAGTAATAGTGAGGATTATGTAGGACTTAGAAGGCAAAAGCCTAAAACTCCCAAGTAGAAGGTTTTTTAAAAAAAATTTACACTACCCTTCCTTTTTCTCCAGATTATTATTATTTTTTAATTAAATTCTTTATTGGTACATTTTATATACTGCTCACAATCACATTCGACATTGGGGAATTTGTACCGGTATATGACATGAGTTACTTTTCATTTTTACCCATATCCCTATCTACCCCACAATCCCCCACCCCCTATATACATGTTCTTTCTTTTTATTTTCAAATCATATTTATTCCTTCCCCTCATTACTTTCCCCTACCACATTCCCTTTGAATATTTCCTATTTCACAGAATCTATTATATATTCTAGAACTCATTTATATCTACAGGTTCTCATATCAGAGAAAATATACGGTATTTACATAATTCCAGATTTTTTTCTAGTATGAGTTACAGTATAAAACTAGAGCAAGAAAATACCTTCAGGGCTGGAGATTTAGCTCATTGGTTCCGCTCCCTGCCTAGCAAGTGCAAGGTCCCTGTTCGATCCCTGAGAACCACATACAACAATACCACAACCAGCAGTCAGTACCACATACCACAATGCCAGGTGTGGTGGCTCACATCTATAATCCCAGCATTTGGGAGGCCGAGGCAGGAGGATTGCTGCATTCAAGGCTTGCCTGGGCTACATAGTGAGCTCAGGGCCAGCCTGAACTACAAAGCGAGACCCTGTCTCAAAAAGAGAAAATACCTTCACAAAAGTCAGGTTAGACGGTATCATTTTATTGATTCTGAAATTAAAACTTCATTTAGTGTAACTTACTAACTTCTATTGATTTCTAATTATGGTACCTTTTCCCAAAGAAAATTGGGGTCACTTGCATAAGATTTACATAGACCTACAGACATATGAATACATGGTCATGTAGCTGGAGCAGGGGATTTAAAAGGTAGATGTGATATTATGTGGGGTCATGCAATGTTGATATGGGCTTTGGGGAAATGCTTTGGTCCTAAAAAAGTGTACCAGTTTCTCAGGGAAGCTAAATTTTTATCAGTCAAGAAAAAAATTCCTAGGGGGAACATTACATATTGAAATAGCATTTTCAGTATTTGTGTTCAGTCCTTCTCTGTTCCTGTGAATTTCATATTTTTAAAACCCTTTAGTAAGTCAGCTTTTAAGGGTTAAAGCACAGGTTGGTGAGAAGGAGTGAAGACCCACTTAGTTATACACATTGGTTTGTAGTACTCTTATTTTATACCCGGGGAGTGTGTATCTGAGGTTAAGGTATTGTTCAGCCCCTTAGATTGCCTGCTTTAAACAGTCAGCTGTTCTGACTGAGCTAGAGGTTACTGTTAAAAGCTAGAGTGTTGAGTTTTGGGGTTGATGTTTGATGTTAGTAATTAACAAGATAGGATAAGCTTTGAAATTTCTATACATATTAGAATGGTTTATATTCTTTCTTGAAGTCAAGAAATGAATCCATGTGCAGCCCCTAGTAGACAACTGTCTCTCTAGATCTTTGGTTCTCAGACTTTGCTGGGTCTAAGAGATCATCTGGATAGTTTATTAGAGAAGCAGACACCCTGACTACATCCCAGAGAGAATGTTTATAATGTCTGGGGTAGAGCCCAGGAATCTGCCTTCCAAGTCTCCCAGGTAAATAGAGCATAACTATGTCTTGCACCATCCTTTGAGAAACAGCCTCAGATGAAAAATCACAGGAGAAATAGAACATATTTAATTTTACATTTAACATCTGCTAGGAATAAAAAGCCAAAAAAGAGGAGATGAGAGGAATAGTGTGATCAGTACCATTTTCTGCATCAGCCTGTAGCCCCCTTTCTTTGGTTTATCTAGCAGTTTCCTTCCAAATACAGCAAATTTAGTAATATTCTAGAAAAAAGATTTTGTCTTCCCTCTTTTTTTTTCTGTGATGGCTACTTGTGGAGAGTTAAACTTCAGGACTTCAGATTCTACAGCTTTTGGAGCCCTCTGTTGGCCACCTTGTTGATGATACTATGTGATGCAGAAAGGGGTGGTGAAGGTCAGCTAGCTCTCTTAGAGGAGCGGACAGCTGTCGTACTGACTCAAGGCTCATCACCTGTCTTTTGCTTAGAATGGAGAACATAATACTGAGACTGGTTTTAGGCTCAGGAGATTCCATTGATGGATTTCTTTCCATTGTGAGACTGTTTTAACGTTTGAGCATTTACTGAAGACAAAAGTTATATAAGTTTTGAGTAGACACCCTGTCCTCGAAACCCACTAAGCATTATGGTGAAGAGGGACAAAATCTAAGTGATAATGGCAGAGATTCTTGCCCTTTGAGGCTTTGGACTAAGTACACACTCAAGAGCACCTGGAGTGCTCATTGTCTTTCCCAAGTCCTTCCACATTAGAGTCTGATGCATAGTGACCTTTACTAGTCTGTAAGGGAATAGTTACTAAAGGATTGTTGATAAATCCTTGGCCATTGTCTTAGTCATTGTATTTTTAGTATGTCCTTCCTGTCTTGCTTTGTTTATGAGGATTTTCACTGAGAATGAGTTAATGAAGAAAGGGAGGTGACACAAAAGTCTCGGTGAGCTTTTATTAGTCTGAGAAACAGCCTTACAAGAATTCAAGAAACAAGCAACAGTATGAACTAATGAACAAAGCGGTCTAACTACATGTAGAGTACCTGAAACAATTTGGAAGATTAGAAGTGTTTCTCTTCTGAGCTGAGGGTCCCTTGGAAGCAGTGAGTAGTAAGCCACGTATTAAAGGAATTAGTAGATGAGAAAAAGACTTCAAGTAAAAAATAAACCAAAAGACATGTAAACAAATGTTCTTTGGAGGATTCCAGTTTTAGGATGATAGACTAAATGTACTTTTATTTCCCCTTCTGCACATCTAATAAAATGACAGGAAGGACAAAGGGAAATAAATTCTTCCAAGGTGAAAGAAGCCATTGGATTTCTGAAGAGGAAGGTCAGTGCTACAACAGCAGTGGATAAATGCCATGGAGGGACTCTGACTCTGAGTACATAAAAGCATTGTATTTATAGTCGAGACAAAAGTGCGTTCTTCTCACACTGGAGCTGGCATCTCTTGAGTGACTAGGAGCAGAACAGAAATGGAGGTGGCTGATAAAAGGGACTGTCTGCAGTTTCTCAGTTCCAGGCTGAAGTCAGGTGATTAACTACATTCAACAGTTTGCCTTGGGAAGGGACCTAAGCTCCAAATAGTGTCAGATATCCACAAGACGGGAGCAGTATCTTTTTTCCCTTTTTCCTGCCTGTTACCCTGGAAAGGGGAATGAGGACAGGCATTTGAGAAATTTTTCCCACATATTCAGAGGTCCAGGCTACATCTTCCACTCAGGGATGAGGTTTGGGGAGAAAAACACTCACTCAGCACCAGACTACCTAATCAGCTACTGGTATCATCAAGAACTTGTATAGACTTTAAGTTAGAATTCCCAGATTCAAGATGATATTGAGTCTATAAAACAAGAATGGATTATGAAAAAGGGGGAGTCAGAAAACAATTACTGAAAATTTAAAATGCAAGAATGGGAAAATATATAACTTCTAAATTCATCAACATTCCTATCAGGCCCTCTGCAGCCATTGCTTAATGGTGGAAAATAACAAATTAGAGGCATGATATACTTGGAGTTACAAAGATGTCCATCAAAAGCACTTCTTATGAAGTGGAATTTGAACTTGGGAACTGAAGATATATAGGGATGGCAGAGAAGTTTTAAAAAGCTTGTCTGCCTAGAAATTATATTACTATAATAAAATTGCCTATTTGAAAAACCTAAAAACCTTATATTTCTAATAGAAATTATACATAATAATGATACACAAAATCTTTTTGGCTTAGGAAGACACATAGAAGATAAGTATAGCTTTTGGGCTTATACTTGACAGTTATCTTGCCTGGTGGGTATATTTTATATATTGGGAGTTTCTTAGTTGTAAATGTGTAATAGATATATTCTCTGAATGAATCTTTTATTGTAAAATTATTTGATTTTGTTACTACCAAAAGTATTTGAACCTCAAAACTCATAATTGTCTTCATTTTTCTTGTCTTGCAAGTTGGTTTATTCTAACTCTGAAAGCTAGTAATGTGAAGATTGTGGAAGATTGTTTTGATCTATTCTCAAATGCCACTGAATGGAGAGAATATTAGGTCTTTGTATTACTCAAAACTCTTCTTGGTTATAAGTGACAAAACCCCAACTTGAATTAGCTTAATTTAAAAATAATAATGAACATGGAGCTCCCTGGCTTAAGGAATCAGACTCAGGTGGTTTAGTTGAGAATTTTATCAAAGCTCTTTTTCTCCAGCCCTCCTCTGCCTTTCTCCGAGTATCAGCCCCATCCTTTGCAAATTGTCTCTCTTCTCAAGGCCTGAGTCACGGCAGCCTATATCCATGGGCTTACATCTAAACAACTTCATGACCTGAAAGGAAAGAGTCCATTTTTCTGTGTACTCCTACCCCAAAATTAATTATTAAAAAAAGGAAGACTCCCAGTTTGGTCTGACAGGGTCATGTGTCTGTCTTTGTAGAACGATCACTTAGTAAGCAGAACAGGACACTCTAGTCTAGCTTGACCTATATCTACTCTTGTTACTAGGGAATCAGATTTGGGTATCAGAAAAAAAGCTGCAGAACAAACACAGTATCCACTTTAGCAGTCTTGATAAGATATTCTTTTGGTTTGTGTTTAGGTGCCTTTCCAAAACCTTAAGCAGTCATAGGTGGCACTTTTTCAGTGGTGCCTGGATCTATAGCATGTGAGGCTGAGGTTGATTCATGATGCAATACTAAGCTCAAGGGCACTCAGAGTAAAGGTGTGAGTGCTACCCACCCTAGGTAGCCTGGATAAAATATAAGAGATAGAAAGAGCTATGGTCCTGCCTTGTTGTTTGCTATTTTCTTTGCACTGTGAATTATTTCTCCTCTGCAGTGCCAGTCTGCCTTGGACCCACCTGATTATGGGCCGAAACCTCTACAAAGTGTGAGCTAAATAAACCTTTCCTCCTTTAACTTTCAATGTTAGATGTTATGTGTCAGTAATAAGGAAAGTAATTAAAACAGAATTTGGTACCAGAGAAGTGGAGTTGTTGCTGTAACTGTACATTCATAGCTGGCTTACAGGAAGAGTTTGGAAAGGTTTGAAGATGTCAGCTGAAAAATTAGAGCTGGAACCCCTTATGTTATACTTCATGGCAGATTCTGATTAGAATCTGTCCACCGCCAGTGCCATAGGGACAGAGCCACCCAAGCCCTTTGAATTTACAACTTCCCATGGATTTCTGGGAGTGGAACTGGGATTTAATGTTTGCACTGCCAGATTTTGGACTTGCTTTGTTCTTATTCTTGTGTGTCCTCAACCACTCTACTTTTTATTCTCTTATAAATTAATAAACAATTTATAAATCGACACTTTAAGATTTTGCAAATATCCTGCTCTTCATATTGTTCTCCTTTTATGATTTTAAAGGGAACACATTGTTTCTGTGATGGTTACAGAATGACTTTCCAACTCTACCACTGTTTTTACATTTATCATTTGTATGCTGTAGAAGCCAAGAGCTCACCCTTTTCCTTTATATCTAGCTGTTGTCACTGTAGAGTTCACATAGCTTGCAGTGACTTTCGGTTCTTAGTTGGCCCCAGTTCGGTGCTCAGTTTTGGGCAATAAGATTTCTCCATTGTCCCTTGCATATTATATTTTTGAGTGCACCCTTACTTTCTGATGTAGCAAGATGTTTAGGCTCACCTTTTATATTCTCTATTTAGCCTTGGATTCAGCTCTTCTTTGAGAAGAAACAAAGATCTGACTCCTAGACATACTGTACATTGTTAATGGAGCATCTGTACTCTTAGGCCCTTTCAGTTGTGAATACTGGGGCAAAGTACAGAAAACTTGCTCACAGAAATACATGTACACATGTAAAGACACACATACTGGTATGTACACACATATAGTGGCACCACAGTTCACAAACTGAATTCTTTTCACAATTCTGGTAACAAACAAAATCTGAGATGAAAACTGAATCAAAAATCCCCATAAAGTTGATTTAGTTCTCATCCAATTTGATTTGTAACCAAAATGGTAGAATTAAATTCATGAACTAAAGTACTAGTGTACATTAGGCATATTTATGCATACATAATTTATTATAGAAATGATACATATTTGTAGCTCATCCTCCCTCCAGGGTAACCCAAGGTGCCAGTATCAGCACATTTACTCATTTGCTTAATCCTGTATCACATATATAATAGTTCAGGATTGCTTCAGCCAACTACTGGAAAAAAAGAATGTAGAATTTCTTTGCTGTTTTCCCCTTTTCCCTCAAAAGCTAAGAGTGTATAGTCAAATACTGTGTTCATAAACTCTGAAGATTGAGGTTTTTTCTTCTCTATTTAATAGGGTTATGCTGTTCTTTGAAAATATTTAGATTGAGTTGTTTAAGCTTGTCTTTTATTTTTATCTTTTTATTTTTTAATATGTAGAAATTTAACATACAAGAAATGGTCAAAAGATACAATGAATATTTTAAAAATTCATTACACTAGCCGGGCATGGTGGCTCACGCCTGTCATCCCAGCACTCGGGAGGCAGAGACAGGAGGATTGCTGAGTTTGAGGCTTGCCTGGGCTACATAGTGAGCTCAGAGCCAGCCTGAACTACAAAGTGAGACCCTGTCTCAAAAAAAAAAAAAAAAAAAATTCATTACACTAAAAGTCACATTGCGAAGGAGAGTATTTTAAGGTGAATTCACGGCAATACGTCTTTTACTGTAATGCATTTTTATAATTTAAACATTAAAATATATAAAATGTATTTTTGATCATGTGTTGATAGAACATTTAAGTCAATTTCTGTCAAATAAAAATGTCAGGGTATGTTATCATCTATCATATTCACTGGTTCTGGCATCCTGCCACTGTGGCTCTTCTCCGGTCAAAATGATCGTGAAAAGTAAACACTGTGAATTTATTTAGGACGTCAAGGCAGCAGTTATGAAAGAAGATTGGCAGAACTGCTTTAGAAAGTGATAAGAATGGTGGCATAAATACGTTTGAAGCAAGGGACAGTATTTTGAGTGAGATTAATGGCAATTTGTCTTTTACTGTATTAGTCTGTTTTAAAATTTAAACATTCACTATGTTTTTCATTCATTCCTCATATTTTCAAAGTCAAATCTATATAAAAAGATATCCCCAGAAATGTCATTTCCTCCTATATCCTCCTTCTCTCCTTCATCCCCTGTAGATAATTTTTTTCTTATCCATCCTTATTTCTTTTTGTAATGACAAATAAATATGACAGTTTCTGCCTCTGCTTTTATATGGGATATTCTTTTGTGTTTTGCCTTTTCCCTCAATATATCGTCATTTACTTATCAATTTATAAATCTTTTCTTAATCATTTTTTTCAGGTGCACAGTATGCCATTGTACCCTCATTTATTCACTTCCTTAGGTCCAGACATTTAGTTTCATTATTTTGCAGTTATTAAATATTTGCTGTGGTGAATAGCCTTGTGTATGTGTTTCCATATTGTTGGAGGTATTATCTCTGAGTAAATTTTGGTAAGTGGAATTACTAAATCAGGGTATATTTGTATGTATATAGTTCTGCTAGATATTATTTGGCCACTACTTTTGAGGAACTTGAACTTTCAAGGAGTAGTCAAGTATTCATATAACAAATCCATACACACACACACACACACACACACGGAGATTAAATGCTTTCATTTATTTAAATTCTGAAGTGTAATGTTTCTGAAATTAACTCCAAAAAGAAGAAAGATATATCTTATCTAGAATCATCCTGAAGCATAAATTCAGATGATATTTTCTTGATTTCCTATTTGAAAGTTCCGTTTGTAAGCTTACAAGGAATCTTTTCTTCCTGATATTTGTCTTTATCAGAAGAGCTTCAGGAAGAATTTTTGGAACTCAAAATTGATTCTGTTGCCAAAGGTAACCTCCAGAAAATCACTTTGAAGATTTTCCAGGTAGAGTATCTTCTTATTTATCCCCAAATAAGTGAGCAGGTTTCAGGAGGCATCTTGTAGTTTTACTTGAATAAGTGTCCTCGCTACCCTACCTACCCCCAGCCTCTGGCTAAGAAAATCTCAGTGTGCAAGGCTTGACTTTAGAGTCACCACATATCCTTTATTTTCATCTTTTTATGTATATATGAAAATGCACACACAATTCACATTGAACTGTCTTATTTTGAGGGAGTTATATTCCTTAATTATAGTGTGGGCTTAGTTTAGCTTTGCGTATGATATGAAGCGTGTGTTTGTAACATTCATTTGATATGAACAAATATTTAAAAGAGGGGGTGGATATTTAGAAGGTAAAGTTTTCTATTATAATAAAGTACACTTAGATGAAATTATTTGAAATGTCGAGAATGATCTAAAGTTTTACAAAAGAATGAGTGGGCCTCTGAGCTTGTGATTTTAATGGAATGTTGGGATGTTATTGCTTTCTTTAAGTTTGCATTAAAAAATAAAGACAAACCTTATTTTGTTGAGAGCATAAAAATGTGAACATCTATTGATTTGTGATTTTTTGAAAAAATATTTGGTCACTGGAATGTTTTATTGCTGATTCTCTTAATCATTATTTTGAGATACAGTAAAACTTAAGAAGATTAAAAATTTATGGTTGTCAAAGGAGGGCTGGAATTTTAAAAATAATAGGAAACCTGTGGGGTGGAAAAAAAAACCCCAACACCCTGTGATTTAGGTGAGCTAAGTGTTGTCCTTTGCTCTGCTGCTGACCTTGGGACCTTTGGTGCTTTTAAGCATCAGTTTCTTCATGTAGGATATGAGGATGATTTCTGTGGCTCCCGTAGAGGACTGAGGTTGCAACAGCTCAATCGCAATGTATAAGTACTTTGTAGAATACAATTGGTATGCACTGTACTTAGTGAGAAGCCATGTAACATGGGATAAATATTCCTGTCAAAATTTAATGTCTTTTAACATTTTACCTGAGTTTTCTCATTTTCTGAAGTAAATGGGAGACTTTTGCTTTTTTACCCTTGTTAAACTCTGGAAACCTCAGGTTTTACTTCCTCAGGTTGGACTAGAATAGCTTTCATGTGAACTTTCCCTGTAGGCAGGTAGACAGCCCATGTTCAGCCTGCAGTGTCAAAGATCAACTGGTTTTGTACTGGGCTTATTGAGGGGAAAAGGTATCTTAGAGAAACAGATTGATTCATTGGTCGTTGGTATGCATTCTGGAACCTCCTTTCTCTAAACAAGACTATCCCCTTTCCTCCTTTTCTCATACACTGTCCACCAACTCACCTCATGGGAAATACCAGTAACATTGGTTCTTTCCTGTTCTCTATTCTGTCACTTCTACTTCTGGAGGCTTTTCAGAGCATTCTCATGCTTGAGCCCTCACTAGCTGTATCTGGGTCTAGGGTATGTTGTTAGTGCCTCTCACCTACACTTTCCCCACATGGCAAAGAAGTCTACACTCCCTGGCTGTCTGCACTTTTTTTTTTTTTTTTTTGAGACGGGGTCTCGCTTTGTAGTTCAGGCTGGCCTTGAGCTCACTCTGTAGCCCAGGCAAACCTCGAACTCAGCAATCCTCCTGTCTCTGCCTCCCGAGTGCTGGGATTATAGGCGGTGAACCACCACGCCTGGCACTGTGGTGTGTGGTGGTGATTGCTGGCGGGCATGAGCCACCACACCCAGTATTGTTGTATGTGGTTACCTGTGATTGAACCAGGGACCTTGCGCTTGCTAGGCAGGCACCGGATCCACTAAGCTAAATACTCTTCATTTTTCCTTCTGTCACAGTGTTTCTGTACCCTTGCTCCGTCATCCAGCCACACAGCTGTCTTTGAAATACATCTGTGACACTTAAATTCCCCAGTGTCATGTTGAATAGGAGCATAGTCTGTGCCTGGGTTCAGATAATTGTTCCCAATGTTTCCTAGCCTTCTTACTGTGGAAATCTAACTAACTTCACTTTTCCTCAGATTCCTCACAAAAAATGAGAATAAAGATACTGTCTGCTTATAGTGCTATTGCTGTCATTAAAAGAGATTGTTATGGCCTGTATTTAGATGTCCCCCAAAGCCTCATTTGAATGAGGTGGTGCTTTTTCAGAGATGGCTAGATGTAGAGTGTATGAGGCGGGAATTGATTTGTGGTGTGATGCTAGGCTGAAGGGCCCTAGAATTAAAGGTATGGGTGATACCTGCTATAAGTAGTCTGGACAAGATATAAAAGATAGAAAGAGCTGTGATTGGCCCTCTTGCTTTTACTGTCTTCTGCCACAATAAAGTACTGCCTCTCTGCCATGGGCTCCTCTGACTTGTAAGTAGCCAATTATGTACTGAAACTTCTATAGACTGTGAACTACATAAACCTTTTCTCCTTTAACTTGGAGTGTTGGGTATTTTGTTTCAGCAATGAGAAAAGTAAGACAAAATATGGTACCAAAGGAGTACAGTCCTTTCCGTGACATTATCTGGCCATGTGGCTCAAGAGCCTTTGGAACCTGGGAAAGAGTTAGGAAAGGTTGGGAGATCCCAGCTGTAAAAGTAGAGCTGAACACCTTAGGCTATACATATAGGAAATTCTGGTCAGAGTTCAAAAGACCAGAAAGCTGCTGAAGACGAGACTTGGAAGTTTTCTACTATCGAAGGACTACATTAGCTGCTGGACTCCAGATGATGTGTGTTATGCATTGGCAGAAAGTATGTCTACATTTTGCTCCTGTCCAGAGACTGCCTGAGACTGCAATTAAGGTCAGTGGACTAATTAGTCTGGCAGGGGAAATTTCAAGGCAGTCTAATGTTGAAGGTGGTGGCATGGCTACTACTGGGGTAATTTAGCTAGATTTATGTTGAAAATGAAGAGCAAAGGCCTCAGCAAAATGATTAGAAACATTTTAAATTTGGCCAGAAAGGAAGCACAAGTAAAGTTTCAACTGGTAAAAATAGAGCAGAGATCTTGATTGCTGAGAAGGAACAGAATGCACGTCGCAAGAAGAAGCCTAGGAGTTACAAAGGTGAAAGACTTTGCTTTGAAGAGAGCTTCTGAGCACCATGTTCCTGAATGGCTGTGGCATAGGGAAGTTGTTCCTTGGGATTTGGTTCATAGGCATTGGACCCTACTACTAGGAGAGAAGGAAGATTTGCTACTACTCCAGTTGGCAGCTGACTTTGGCATCATTCACATGGTGCTGGTTTTAAGTACTTGAAGAATGCAAGAGTTATGGGGTCAGGAAGGCTTCCACCCAGATTTCAGAAGAGGGTGTGGGAGGCCAAGCAATGTGCCTCTGAGAGGGAGAGCACTGTGTGAAATTGTGAGTGTGAAGCCAAAGGTGCAGTGGAGATCCCAGAAGTTTGGAGAAGCCAGAAATATGGATTGTCTATGGTAAATTGCAAGGAGGGATCAGTACTGGCCCAAAAGTGAAGCCATGGGAGCTACAACTGCTGGCAGTGCTGTTGGGGCAGAGCCACCCAAGCCCTTTGGAATTCAGAACTTGCCACAGATGGCCATAGATGACAGTAGTGGGATTAAACTGAAAGTGAGGTTTTTGGACATATTCTGCCATTTCTTACTACGTTAATTGTAGCTGTGGTAGTCATCATAGGAATGTAATAAGGTGAATTCTGCATCAATCCATGTAGACATTTCTTCGTATATTTCTGAGAAGAGACTCTTATAGCTTTCCCCACTAAAGGCTGTATGTGCCCTGGACCTGGAATTCCAGGATGTGATTTCATTATTTTGATCACACGAGAAATCTTAGTTTTCAAAACTTCTCAACAGTTTTAATTCTGAATTTCTCCTTGTAGCAAGGAGCAAGGACCAACCCCAGTGGAGAGAAAGAAGAAAGGAAAAAGGAAAAGTGAGACAACAGTGGAGAGTTTAGAGCTGGATCAGGGCCTGCCGAACCCAACCCTGCGGAGTCCCGAGGAGTCCACTGAATCTGCTGACAGCCAGGTACAGCTGTGACCAGGAGTCTGCTGGAGATTATGGCTGCTGGGCTGGGTCTTGCTGGCACTGATCCTGGTGCTCTTCTGTGCCTGTCTATAGCCTGTTACTTCATGCACAGACCTGGGCTGGGCTTTTACTGTCTTGCTGGGTAAGCAGGTTGACATATACATGCTTTTCTTTAGCCTGGTCTTTGTACCGATTATCTCTCAGTATGTTTTAGTGGTATTGGCTTTCTTGGAAAGTAGCATGATATTTGGCTGCAGAGGAGGTTGACAGAGGAGGTTGACATGGAGGTTTGAGCCAGGCTAAGTAAGGTTCAGGGCACCTGTTTAGCCATTCAGATATTGCATTTAGTAAGTGACCAGAGGGTTAGGTCAGAGATCCTTCATAATTCTAGATGCTGGGCAAGCCAGCGATGTATTCTTTATGGGAAAATAGTAAGGGTTGTTTGGCTAACTATGCAAAGAAAGTTGTTTTCCTATTTATTCGGTTCCTAAATATATGGCAAAGTGTGCCCAGGACACTGTTAGAGATTTCCGTTTGTGTTAAGGCAACTCTCCTGGACATGAATTCTAAAATTTGAAAGTGCTGTTTCCTCTAATATCCACAGCAGTTTATCTAAGCCATGCTGCTACAGGAGACCATTTGGAATAAGACCAATCTAGTACCTCCCAAGATCACCTGAGTCTCCTTCAGTTTTTCAGTGATCTTCACTGTAGGAAGATGTCATTTTAACATAATATCGTACTGTTCCTACGTAGTAGTTCTGGTGTCAGAGAAGAAGCCACCTAATTGCCTGTTAGCTGGAGCTATTAGGTATCCAGGTGGGTGGAAAACCAAGCATGTCAATTTGATGGGATTTGGTAGGGGATTACGTGTATATAGCATTGCAGTCGGAGTTTGACAATGGAACTGCCTCCCGAGTGCTGGGATTACAGGCGTGAGCCACCACGCTCGGCGGAAGAGAGGTTTTTTGGTGGAATTCTTCACATAATGTTAAACATTACAGAGGTACCACAAAAAAAGAAAGGAAGGGGGGGGGGAGGAAGGAAGGAAGGGAGGGAGGGAGGGAGGGAGGGAGGAAGATGGGAAAATGGCTAGATGCCCAGGAGCTATCCTTTAGAAGAAAAGAGAGTTGAGATTTTGCGTTTTGTTCTTTAAGGTTTAAATACTGAGATTGTGCTAGCTGATAAATAGTTTCCAGAGGTGATTCTGCTGCTTGAGTGTGATAGGTTTGTAGAGGTAAACTTGGCATTTTTCTGCTTGAGGAAAGTTACTGTATTGCTTTGTTGATAATGTTATTTATCCAAAAGATACAAGGTACTTAATTAGAAATGAATTTTATATAATAACTTGCTATTTTGTCACAACTAAGATGTGCCCCTGCATTTCAAAAAGGATTAGATTCTCAAAGTAAGTCCTAATATAATTGATACTGTTAAGTTTTTCAAGCTGCTTTTTTTTTTTTTTTTGCAGTAGTGTGTATTGAACTCAAGTCCTTGGGCTTCCAAGGAAGGTGTAGTACCACTTGAGCTAAATCCCTGGCATTCAAAATACATTTTTAAGGGTTTGTCTTAAGTATGGTGAATTCAAGCAAAAATAAATGAATAAATGAAAACTGTCACCATTGTCATAAAGTCTGAGCTTCTAGCCAATGTTGGAGTAGATCTCAAAGATGACAGGATGACTTCACATTCCCATTTTTTGGAAATAGAAACTAATTCCAGAAAGAAGGGAAAAATATCACTGTTGTTGATGAGTAATACATATCTCCCTCATCTGTGAGATCACATCTTAGTGGATCATGGCAGTTTGGGGGTTAGACTTCTGTTCTCTCTCTCACTCAGCAAGGTCCCATTTTGAGATAATTTAGTCCTTGAGAGACAGACTTGTATTTAAGATTCCTTTTCTAAGGTAAGAAATCTTTGCTTGGTGTTTAAGTATGGATAAAGGTATTCTTATATGGGCTTTTGCCTTTGATTCACAGAGCTGCTCTGACAGGTGTATTTTTTTTTTCTGTAGAAACGTCGCTCAGGCCGACAAGTGAAACGCAGAAAATATAACGAGGACCTCGACTTTAAAGTGGTGGATGACGATGGGGAAACCATCGCTGTTCTTGGAGCTGGCCGAACATCTGCCCTCTCAGCTTCTACACTGGCTTGGCAGGCAGAGGTATGGCCATTACATGAAAGTACTAGTCTTGGCTACACAGTCATGGCTTCCTTTTTGGAGTTGTTCTGTAGCTCATTGCTAAACATAAGTTATAATATTTTAATGACTGCTGGTGATCTTTGAATGGCTTTCTACTCACTTAGAATAAAATTCAGATGCCTTAGTCTGCCCAGAAGAACCCTCTTTGGTCACACATTCTCCCTCTTTTACCAAATTCCCATTTTAGATAAAGAACATTTTTCTATCAGTACTCTCCAGCTAAAAGGCTACCATCTTTAATGAACTAACTACCTGTTTTCTCCCCACCCACAGGATTTTGCCTGTGCTATTCCTTCTGCTCGGAATGCTTTCCATAATTTATGCCACTGGTTGCCAATACTTAAGTTTCACCTAAAATAGTATTTCCCTAGAGAGGCCTTTCATACCTCTTTATCTAAAGTAGAAACTTGCCTCTCATCTCAATGATTCACAATTTAAACATGCTTAATTCCTTCACAGAACTTACCACAATTTGTAGCTAATATCTGATCTTATTTTGTTTCCTTGTGATTAGAATGTAAAAATCTTGTATGTGCTAAATACTTAAATTTAGAGATTGAAGTCAAAAGAACTAGTAGTTACATTAGAAACTTTCATTTGACAGTTTTATATCAAGGGTCAGCTACAAAGCCAGGTTCTGGGGTACAGGGATGAATATCAAGATATGGTTGCTACCTCAGCACAGCTTTGTCTAGAAAAAAAGGACACATGGTTTTCTAATATCATGATAAGGGCAGGCTTAGAAGTATGTGCTAGTTACATTAGCCACAAATAAGGTGGACCAAACAGGTGTTCTGGAGAAAAAAAACATAGGAAGGACATTTCTACCATGAGCTAAAGCCTTAGAAACTGAATGGTACTGTGGGTTACGTTACCACCACTGGATGAGTATGGCAGAATGCTAGGCTATGATCTGAGGAGTGGTGGGTCGTAGGGCTGAGATGTAGAAAGAGCTACTTGGATATCAGTTAAGGTGTGTAGCCTTTAAACTGTAGATCAAATGAAAAGCAAGGAGATGTTGGTAGATTAACACAGAGAATCAGAATGCCCATATTTGCCTGTTACCAATTTCCACTGGCAGCAACAACAAGGAGGACAATGATAGAATTAGAACCTAACAGGAAAAGTGTTACATGTTGAAAATGAGAAGATCTGTGCTGAAGAGGTTATAGAGAAATGAAAGAGAAAAGGCTTTGTATGCAGGAGGGGCATCATTGCCAGCAGCACATCCTGGGACACAGGCTATCTGTTATTCTGGATTCACTTGCTGACTTGGCAGAATCTACTGTGCATGTGGAGTAACAGTAGCTCAGATAGCTGTCTTTCCCCAGCTCTTGGGTGTCTTACAGAAGCTAATAGTACTTTATCTTCTTCAGTCATGCCTCCAACTTAAGAGTGTTTTCATGCAATTTTACCTGTCCTTTCATTCCGTCTGTGCATGGAAAGTAGGAAGGAGGAGAGGCTTATTTACTCTTTTAATGGTCAGGAAATTGAGGCACAGAATGATCCAGAGCAGAGTTACATAGAAAGTGTTACTCAGTCACTAACATGTAAAAGTTGATTTCGTGCCGGGCGTGGTGGCTCACGCCTGTCATCCCAGCACTCGGGAGGCAGAGGCAGGCGGATTGCTGAGTTCGAGGCTTGCCTGGGCTACATAGTGAGCTCAGAGCCAGCCTGAACTACAAAGCGAGAGCCAGCCTGAACTACAAAGCGAGACCCTGTCTCAAAAAAGAACAAAAACAAAAACAAAAGTTGATTTCGTGTCTTTGCTAGGGAGTATTCAACTAATAATATAATATTTAAGAGGAATAATAATTGTATATATTACCATGACAGTACTTTCAAACAAATATTTAAAAATAGTTTTTGCATAACTGCCATGGGATGATAAGATTGTGTTGCTTTAAAATAGGTTTCCTTCCTTGGGGATTTTATGGTTGATTTGGTAGTTAAAACTCTATAAGGGATTTTATTTTCTCTTAGTAGCCATTTAGCCAAAGCCATTAAGCACATTTCAGATGTTGTTATGACTTCTCCTCTGGTGCTTAAAGGGCATCAGTGGCTGATGTGACAGAAACAACTTGGAAATTTTTAGTATCTTACATCCTTTGTCCTCTAAGGATACAACCAAAAGGGTTTATATATGGGGAAACATTAGATAGAATATGAATTTACATTCATTATGCCTTAAAAACTTGCACAGAATTTAAACAAAAAAGAGGCCCAGTTAATGGTTTCAGGTTTGATGTTCAGATGTAGTCATGTGAATCTGAACGAATGTAAGGTCTGTTTCATAGTTTTTGTGACATGTCTCTGTTCTTCCTAATCGGATACCAAACTAATTTTCCCAAAACACCAGGGAGACATACAGGTACTTACCAGTCTCTTGCTTAAGAACCGGAGGTGGATTAGATCAAAACTCATATGTCCTATGTTAGATCAAAACTCGTTTGGTTGGGCCGGAGGGTTAGCTCAGTGGTTCTGGCGCCTGCCTCGCAAGCGCAAGGTCCTGAGTTCGATCCCCGGTAACCATATACAATGCTGGGCGTGGAGACTCATACCCACCAGCAATCAACCAGCAATCAGCACCACATACCACAGTGCCGGGCGTGGTGGTTCACGCCTGTAATCCCAGCACTTGGGAGGCAGAAACAGGAGGATTGCTGAGTTCGAGGCTTGCCTGGACTACATAGTGAGCTCAGAGCCAGCCTGAACTACAAAGCGAGACCCTGTCTCAAAAAAAAAAAAAACTCGTTTGGTTGCATTAAATGTGGCCACACACTACTCACTTTTACTGCCCCTCCCACTCATTCAGTATGGTTTTACTGTAAAACATAGATTAATCCATGTTCCAGATATGATATTCTTATGCTGTCTCCTTGTTGTCCTTTTGGCTCCTTTTTTATGTTTTGTCTTTGCTTTCCTCTTTTATGTGCCATTATTCTTTAAACTAAACCACTTAAAACCTGACTTATTCCAGGTAATTCAAGCTGTTCTCACTTTCTGAACTTTAACTGAACTTGTGACTGTTACACCATTTAACATTTGCCCCAGCACAGGCTAAGCCAAGTATGTTTATTTTATTTTTTCTGAGTGAGATGCACCTTTTAAAACAAAGTCGCAAGCTGCCCACCACTTTTTAACCATTCAAGGTACTCAGTAAATACTTGTTTGAAAACTGGTTTGTTACTTGTTAGACTCCTCCTTATATATATAGCTGAATAGAAGAAGTACATGAAGTATTTAGTTGAGGATGGGGTGAATAGTTTATGACATATTCTGTATAGATTAAGTTTTTAAAATATAAGAATCTCTGACATAGAAGTAAATGGATTAAAATGGTCTTCTTTAAAGGGTAATTTGAGAAAATTCCAAGCAGTGAAGAACAGATGGTTGTTATCTGAACAGAAGTGTGTTTGGCAGACAGACTTAGTTTATATCTGTGTGTATCTGTATACACTAAATGTTTATACACTCATGGTTGTGCTTATACATAATCTGTTTTGGGGAAAAAAAAACCCTGATTTTCTGATTTCTTTCTGACTTTGATGTGTATTTTGGAAATGCTGCTTTCTTTTCCTTTTGGTAAGATAAAATAGAAACCTGATCTTAGTGTTTTGATGACTGACACATTTTTTAAAATTTCACAGTAGAATTCCATTTATAAAAAGAAGCAAAGTATATTGTTCAGAGATAAATACATAAGATAGTAAAGCTCTAGAGAAAATCAGGTAAATGAGAATTCTGTAAGTTAGGATTGTGATCATTTTAGAAAACAATGGGCTTCAAGGGAGAAGGCAAACACAGGATGTTTCCTTTTTTTTTTTTTAAACTTAGGTAGTGGTTATGACCTAAGTGTTTGCTTTGTAACTCCCCCCCCCCCACCGCATATGGGGGATTGAACTCTGGTTTTGATTTTTTAAGACAGGGTTTCACAATGTAATTCAGGTTGATCTTGAACTCAAGATGTAGTTAAGGGTGACCTTGAACTTGAAGTGATCTTCCTGCCTCAGCCTCCTGAGTGCTAAGATTACATGGATGTGCTACCATGCCCATGTTTGTAGATGCTTTTTTTTTTTTTTTTTTTTTTTAAAGACAGGGTCTCACTTTGTATTTCAGGCTGGCCCTGAGCTCACTATGTAGCCCAGGCAAGCCTCGAACTCAGTAATCTTCTTGCCTCTGCCTCCCAAGTGCTGGGATTACAGGTGTGAGTCACTACACCTAGCATTGTGGTATGTGGTACTGATTGGTGGTGGCCGTGAGTCACCATGCCTGGTATTGTATGTGGTTACCAGGAATCGAACCAGGGAGCTTGTGCTTGATAGGCAAGTGCTGGAACCACTGAGCTAGATTTCTGGTCATGTAGCTGCTCTTTTTTTTTTTTTTTTTTTTTTTTGAGACAGGGTCTCGCTTTATAGTTCGGGCTGGCTCTGAACTCACTATGTAGCCTAGGCAAGCTTCAAACTCAGCAATCCTCCTGTCTCTGCCTCCCAAGTGCTGGGATTACAGGCATGAGCCACCACGCTCAACACTGTGGTATGTGGTATTGATTGCTGGTGGGCGTGAGTCTCCACGCCCAGCATTGCATGTGGTTTCCGGGGATCAAATTCAGGACCTTGCGCTTGCGAGGCAGGCACTGGAACCACTGAGCTAATCCTCCAGCCCTGTAGCTGCTCTTTTAAAAAGGCATGTTGTTGATTCCTTAACACTGGTGCCGTGCCCAGTTAACGTTCTTTAACAAATGCCAAAAAAAACCCTGAAATCTTATTTCAAGCTCTTTCAGTTTTACTTAGAAACTTTCTATAAGGAATATTTTAAGTTTTCCATCTTGTTCTCAGAATATAATCCTGTGCTTTCTTCATGCATGAATAGTTTTCTTAGATTTAGTTCCAGTAAAATACTCTGAATAGCAATCAAAACACAACCACAGGAAACATCCTCATCTTTTCTTCATGGGAGGTAAGAATAAGAATATCTGAAACGGTCTTGTGAGGAAGAAACCATTGTTCCTTTCAGTATCTACATACATATGTGAATGCTCTCTGTCAGTCCAGAGCAGTTAGGAAAAGTGGTCAGCAGGTGAGAAAGTTGGGTACTGGCTGATAGATCTCATATGTCACTTAATTCCCAAAGCCTCTCCTAACTTACTCAGTGCTGTGGGTTCTGTGTTCCTCTAGCTTTTGTATCATGTTTAACTTAGAAATACAGCCTCATAACATTATTTATTCTAAAATATTTACTGAGAATTTGCTACATCCCAAGAACTGCCTGAATCCTGAAGGTAACACTAAAGAACAAAATTGACAAAAATCCTTGCCCTCCTTAGGGCAGTAGGGATGAAGACTAAAACAAACGCTAACCTGACCTTTTCCTCCAGACTTTTGCCAGATTTTGAACCTGCATGAGAGAAAGGCCAAAGAGCTATAACCAAAATGTCCAAAAGGTAGAAATAACTAGAGAGGGGCTGCTAATTAATGTAATAAACAAAAAAAATATGTACTGTATCAGTAATAAATGCTATGAAGAGACACAAAAATAATGATGTGGAATTCTAAAAGGTAACATTTTAATAAATGACTGAAAGAGAGAAAGGAGGGAAAGAGTCCTATAGGATAGAGGATCATTTCAGGCAGAGGAAGAAACCTATACAGAGTTCCTAAGTTAGAAATGTGTCTGTTACTTATGAGGAACAGGCGAGGAGATGTAGAAGATAGCAGATGAGGTGAGAAGTGTGGTAGATGAGAGGGTAGTTACAGATCCTACAGGTTTTGAAGACCATTGACGGTCTTCATTTTTTGCCCTGAGTTAAAAAGAAACCTTTTAAGGTATGTTAAAAAGAAGAGTGACAGTAATGACAGACTTTCTGAGTGTTATAGTGTGCGTGGACTGATGGGAGAACAGAAGCCAGTGGACTAGTTAGGGGACTGCTGAGACTGATTTGAGAAAAGTGAAGTATGGATCAGGATAAAAGAAGTGGAGAAGATGAGAAATGGGCTGGATTCTGAATATATTTTAAAAATAGAGCCTACCAAGAGGTGGAGGTTTAGCTTAGTGATGTTGTGTTTGCCTCACAAGCAAGTGGTCCTGAGTTAATACTGGTACAGAAAAAAGAAAGAAAGAAAGAAGGAGACAGAGAGAGAGAGAGAGAGAGGAGAGAGAAGCTAATAAGATAAAGACAGAACCCACAAAATTTCTTAGCCGATATAATATAATATAGTACATGAAAAGAAAAGAGTCAAGAATTACTAGAGTTTTGGGTTCAGCACCTGAACTAAGATGAGAGAAGACTATAGTTACAGACTGTAGGAATGGGGATGGGAGGTATGAGACAAGACCAGGAGTTTAGTTTTGGGGATATTTTAAATCTAAAACATCTCAAATATTCAACTAGAAAATGGCAAGTAGCAATCAGACAGGAGTCTGTACTTGGGGGAACATTTTTCAGTAGGAAGTATAAATCTGACAGACATTATAGTAGAGGCAGCATTTGAAACCCTGAGGCTGGAAGAGATTACTAAGAGAATGAGTATGGATGGAAAAGAGAAACCCAAAAATTAGGCCCCAGGAGTCTAACATTAGTGTTAATGTTGAAAGATTTTGCTCTGCCAAGTAGTCATAGCCAACACTCACCTATAGAGAGGGGAGATAAATTGCAAAGAACATGTTTTAAAAAGTCATCTCATAGCTACAGAATCATGAGCTGAAATTCTAGACAGTAGAAAACCATTTTTAGGTGAGCTGACAGTCATTGCCGTCTTCTTTCAGGGAAGATCTCTCAGTTCTGGGAACAATCTGAAGATAAGGCTCAGCCCCAA
>PVIC010002763.1:55217-74476 GCA_004025085.1 Thryonomys swinderianus
GAACCACTGAGCTAACCCTCCGGCCCCCTGTTCCTAGATTTTTGTTGAATTTGGAGGTAGACCAGCAGGCTAGGGGCTTAACTAGAAGATAGGATGAAATTTCGTAGTCTTAACAGAAATGTGACAAAATTCACAGTGGTGTGGCCTACCACAAAAAAACCTTGACTTTTCCTTAAGGTATTTGGCAGATTTTTTTACTTCCTGGGATTAGTGAATTAAAAAATGAACTGAACCACATAGAATGCTGGGCATGGAGACACGCCCACCAACAATCAACACCACATACCACAATGCCGGGCATGGTGGCTCACGCCTGTAATCCCAGCACTCGGGAGGTAGAGACAGGAGGATTGCTGAGTTCGCGGCGGCTTGCCTGGGCACCATAGTGAGCTCAGGGCCCGCCTGAACTACAAAGCGAGACCCTGTCTCCAAAAAAGCAAAAAAAAACCAAAAAACAAAAACTGAAAAACTTTATAGACAGTATGTTTCAAGGCTCGAGAGAAAAATACCTGCCAATCTTTCAGTTAGTGAGGTTGGACATTTATGCTCAAGGAATAAGGTAAAACAAAAGATGAATTGAGTCTTAAAACAGTAACCCGTGTGTTAATAGTGTATTACATTTATTGATCTTTGTGTGTTGAAACACTTTTACATTCTTGGGATGAATCCAACTTGGTCAGAGTGTATGATCTTCTTGGTGATCTTCTATATTCTCTTTTCCATTATCTTACTGAGGAGTTTTGCTTCTATGTTCATTAGATATTGGCTAGTAGTTTTCTTTTTTAATTGGGTCTTTCTGTTTTTTGGAATCAAGTTAATGGTTGCTACCAGGAATTAATTTGGAAGTATTGCTTCCCTTTTGATTTCATTAAAGAATTTGAGAAGTAGTAGTTTTAGCTCTTCTTTAAATGTCTCATAGAATTCAGCAGTAAAGCCATCAGGACCAGGATTTGTTTTTTTGTTTGCTGGTTTTTAATTACATTTTCAGTTTCACATATTTATATTGAGGTGGTTAGCATTTTAGTCTAAGTCTTAATCTCTGTTGCATTGCTTTAATTTCTGCTCCAATCCTTTTAATTTGTTTGTTCAGCTTTGGGAGTTCATCTGTGTCTAGGAATCTGTCCGTATCAGTTGTGTTTTTCATCTTGTTGGAATGGTTTCTCAGGTATAGTAGGGGTTTATTATCCTTTGGATTTCTTTTGGTTCTGTTGTGATTTCACCCTTTGCATACCTGTTTGCATGGATTTTAGCTTTTCTTCCTTTTTTTTTTGATAAGGTTTGCTACGAGTTTGTTGTTGTTTATTCTTTTGAAGAACCAACTTCCAAGATTCATTGATTTTTTGTGTGTGTCATTCTCTTTGTCTCCATTGTATTGCATTAATTTCTGCTCTGAACCTTTTATTTTAATTTCCTCCCTTGTAAGAGCTTTGTCTTTATCTTGCTTTTTTCCTAGTAGTCTGAGGTTCAGCAATAGGTTATTTGAGCTTGATCTGTTTTTCTGGTATGGGCACTCACTGCTATGAATTTCCCTCACAGAACTTATATTTGTGTCCCATCGATTCCTGTGTGTTGTATTGCCATTATCACTTAATTGTATGAACTGTTTAATTTCTTCTTTAACTTCTTTTGTGACCCATCCATTGATTATTTAGGAAAGTGTTGTTCAATTTCCATGTATTTGTGAAGTTCTTAGAATTTCTTTTGCTATTGATTTCCAATTTCAAGGTACTATTGTTTGACAGTATACAAGGGATAATTTCAATTCCTTTGCATTTAATTAAACATACTCTATGAACTAGCTAATGGTCTTTTTTGGAAAATGACCCATATACAACAGAGGAATATATATTCTGATTTTTTGGGGTGGAATATTTTGTTGATGTCTATTAAGTCCATTTGTTCAAAAGTTTGCTTCAGTTCTAGTATTTCATTGCTGATTTTTTTTTTTTTTTGAGACAGAATCTCACTTTGTAGTTCAGGCTGGCCCTGAGCTCACTATGTATGTAGCTCAGGCAAGCCTTGAACTCAGCAATCCTCTTGTCTCTGTCTCCCGAGTGCTTAGATTACAGGCGTGAGCCACCACGCCCAGCATTGTATGTGGTTACCGGATCAAACTCAGGACCTTGTGCTTGCGAGGCAGGCGCCGGAACCACTGAGCTAACTCTCCAGCCCTCATTGCTGATTTTTTTGTCCAGTTGGTCTGTTTGTGACAGTAGAATATTGAGGTCCCCTACTAGTACTGCATTAGTGCTTATTTGGCTTTTCACATCCATTAATACTTGTTTTATATGGTTGGATACAGTAGAGTTTGGTCCATAAATATTTATGAATGTCATCTCTTCCTCTTGGACTTGTTTCCTGTACAAGGATATAGTGACCTTCTTTGTCCCTCTTAGTGTTTTTTTTTTTTTTTTTTTTTTTTTGAGACAGGGTTTCGCTTTGTAGTTCAGGCTGGCCCTCAGATCACTATGTAGCCCAGGCAAGCCTGGAACTCAGCAATCCTCCTGCCTCTGCCTCCTGAATGCTGGGATTACAGGCATGAGCCACCACACCCAGCACTGTGGTATGTGGTATTGATGGCTGGTGGACGTGAGTCACCACGCCCAGTATTGTATGTGGTTATCGGGTCAAACTCAGGGCATTGCACTTGCGAGGCAGGCGCTGGAACCACTGAGCTAAATCTCCGGCCCTCTCTTAATTAGTTTTATTTCAAATCTACTTTGTCTGCAAATAAGATACCCACTTCTGCTCTTTTTGCATTTTGCTGTCACTTAGAGAATTGTTTTCCATACTTTTGCTTTTAGTCTATGGATTTTTTTCTGAATTATTGTTTTTGGCATACAGCGTATTGTTGGATCTTGCTTCTTAATCCATTCTCCCAGTGTGTCTTTTAATTGGGACAGTGAGGCCGTTAACATTAGTGGTTAAATCTGATTATGTACTGATTTATCCCTGTCATGATGTTTTCCTGTTTGTTGTTGGCTTTTACATTCTTTACTTCTCCCCCTTTCTATTCAGTATCCTGTCTTGCCTAGTGAATTCACTCTGTTGAATCTCATAGGATTGTGACTCTCATCTTTTTCTAGGATATTGTTTTAAATTTTTTGGATTGCAGTTTTAGCATTCCTGAAGTTTCTGAGGTGTTCTTTGGTATGGAGTATCTTATTTCCCCACCAATTTTGAAAGATAGTTTTAGGGAATACACCAATCTAGGTTGGAGGCTGTTTCTTTTAGGGCTTGAAATACTTCATTCCAGGTTCTCCTTGATTGAGGGTTTGTGTTGAAAAGTTTGCTGTTTCCAATGGGCTTTCCTTTGTACATGATTTGTTTCTTTCTCCAGCTCCCTTCAATATTTTGTTCTTCTTTTGGATTTCTGGAATCTTGTTTATTTTATGCCTAGGTGTAGATTTTTTTAGGTCACGGCCAGTTGGAGTCCTGTATGCCTCACTTATCTGTGTGTCATATTCTTTTCCTTTTCCTGTCAAGTTGTCTGCTATTATTTCTGTGAACAGTTCTTTTATGTATTTCGCACTATCTGCTGTTTCTTCACTGCCTCGGATCAGTCTTATGTTATTTTTCTTTGCATCATCTAGCAGCTGCTGGATTGATTTCTCATAGATCCTTGCTATTTTTCATAAATTATTCCTTTTCCTGGTTCTGGCTGCAATCCTGTCTTCTATGTCTGATATTCTGTCTTCACTCACATTCACGATTCTGCTCTACAAACCTTCATTGGAGTTTTTAATTTTCTAGAATTTTGTTTGAAGCTGTTTAACAGACCATCATGTTCTTGATCTCTTTTGTAGTGTTATTATTAATCATATCTTTCACTATGCACACTGTTTCTGTTGTTATCTGAGAAGTTATTTCTGATTTCATTTTTACTAGATCCTCTTTCCAGCTCAGAGAGTCCTGGTGGTTGAGTTTCTGTTTGTTCCATCTCATTTCACTCTTCGGGGGTGATCTGGGTATCTGGATTTTTAATATTTTCTCATTTCTATTTTTTGATATTGCTGATGTTTTTGGTTTAATTCCTGGGTTGCTGTCTGGGCAGTGGTTATTGCAAGTCTATTTTTTCCTAAGATTTAGAGTCTTTAGGAAATGGCTGCTTCCTGGGTCGTCCTCCTTGGATCTGTAAGGTCCCTTAAGCAAGTGCAGCTCTGTCACACCATGAAAGGTACTTAGGCAGAACAATCATGTAACTGTGGTCAAATAATACAATCCTTATCAACAACAGTACCAAATACAGCCCAGGAAATGACAAACTGGGGCAATGACTATTTTGATACCTTTAACCTCATGAGCTAGATCTGTGACCACATGCCGAAATTTAGAATTAACCAGAAATATATTTATAATATACAGACCTTCAGTATAGTGGTTTCACCCTTTGGGAGTAAAGCTTAGAGGGAGTTGGGGGTATAGAGAGATAGAAGAGAGAAGAGAGGTGAGAAATAGGGTGATAGGACATATACAGATTACAAGAACCTTGGGAAACTGGTAGAGGCTAGAGGACAGAAAAGATGAAGGAGAAGAATACAGAACAGAAGAGGCTAACAACAGCAAGACAACTAGAAACTGAATTCACCCTCTGTAATAGTATAGAATGAAGACAGAGTAGGGAGGACCAAGACATACAAACTTCAGGGAACTGGTACTGACAGGAGGAAGGAACATATTGCTAGCCACATGCAGTTAGTGAGCCTTTGCCAAATGGATAGCCTGAATTGAGATAGGATGTTAAGAGTAAAATATGCACTGTATTTTAAAGACATAGTATGAGAAGACAGTATAAAGTATTTGAATGTTTATATGAGTTATATGTTGAAATGACTATATTTTGGACATATTGGTTTAAATAAATACATTATTACGATCAGTAACAGCTATTTCTTTTTACTTTGTCAATATAACTGCTAGAGGGCCGGAGATTTAGCTCAGTGGTTCCAGTGCCTACCTAGCAAGCACAAGGTCCCTGGTCTGATTCCCGGTAAGCACATACAACAATATTGGGCGTGGTGACTCAGGCCCACCAGCAGTCAGTACTACATACCACAGTGCCAGGCGTGGTGGCTCACACCTTTAATCCCAGAACTTCAGGAGGCAGAAGCAGGAGGATTGCTGAGTTCCAGGTTTGCTGGGCTATACAGTGAGCTCAGGCCAGCCTGAACTATAAAGCAAGACCCTGTCTCAAAAAAAACTTTAAAAAAAATGTAACTGCTAGAAAACTTAAAATTACATCTTTGAATTTATGACTTTGTTGTCAACAGACATTTCTTAAGCAGGGTACAAAAACAGGACTCAGAAGAGATAAAGTGGACTTTGTAAAACTTCTTTTTTTTAAATGATGCATTACAAGATTGGAAAGGTAGGCCATAAAGTGGTAGAAAATGTTGGTGATCTGTATATCTGATTTACCTAATATATAAAGAGCTTCAAATAAAAATGCATAATTGTTAAAATTACTCCAGTGACTTAAATAGGAAGTTCGCACGAATAAAGGATACCCACTAGCTAGTAATCATATAAAAAGGTGTTCATTGTCACTTGCCAGAGAAACATGAATTAAAGACACAATACTACATACAGGCCTACTAGAAAGGCTAATGTGTTGAAGACATCATATCTCCTGGAACTTCTATACAATGCTGATAAGTGTAGGAATTGTTATAATGAAAATACTCTACTTTGTAAAAGAAAAAAAAACACTTTGATTTTATTTACATGAAGTCTAATAATAGGCCAAACCATGGTGATAAACGTCTCAATAGTAACTATTTCCAGTGGCCACAAAAGTGTCTTCCAAAATTTTGGAAGATTTTTATTTTATTATTTTTTTTTTTTTTTGAGACAGGGTCCCACATTGTAGTTCAGGCTGGTCCTAAGCTCACTGTGTAGTGTAGCCCAGGCAAGCCTTGAACTCACAGCAATCCTCCTGCCTCCTGAGTGCTGGGATTATAGGCGTGAGCCACCATGCCCACGCCTGGCACTGTGGTATGTGGTACTGATTGCTGGTGAAAATGAGTCACCACACCCAGTATTGTTGTATGTGGTGACCTGGGATCAAACCAGGGACTTTGTGCTTACTAGGCAGGCTCAGGAACTTCTGGGCTAAATCCCTAGCCCTGGAAAGATTTTATAACTTGATCTCAGGAGTACTTATATGAGAAAGTATAAATTTATCACATTATGCATTTGAGATTTATACACTGTACATATGCCATACCTCAGTAAGTATTGTTAGTACATCATAGTTCTTTGATGATGAAGACTCTGTGTGTGTGTAATTTATTTGTGCAAAAAGGTATATAAATATCAAAAGTACCCAGTAAATAAGATGGGATGAAAAGGTGGGACGGAAACAGCATTCATTAGTATTGTTTCTGTTCACTTGGCACCTGTTCCTTTGCTCACTGTCTATTTGAAATTGTCGAGTGAAAGTACACCTAGCTTTGGCCTTTTGTAGTTGCAGTCCAGCTGTGAGGTGTCTTGAGAGTGTAGAGAAAAAGAAGAACCCTGTCAACATAGATCTATGTGACATAGATCAAAAATAACAATTGTCTGCAATCTGTGTCCTCAAAAGTTTGATTCTTATTTCTTCAATATATATATATATATATATATATGTTTTTTTTTTTTTTTTTTTTGAGACAGGGTCTCGCTTTGTAGTTCAAGCTGGCCCTCAGCTCACTATGTAGCCCAGGCAAGCCTCAAACTCAACAATCCTCCTGCCTCTGCCTCCCGAGTGCTGGGATTACAGGCGTGAGCCACCACACCCAGCATTGTGGTATGAGGTGTTGATTGCTGGTGGGCGTGAGTCTCCACGCCCAGCATTGTATGTGGTTATCGGGGATCGGGGATCGAACTCAGGACGTTGTGCTTGCGAGGCAGGCGCCAGAACCACTGGGCTAACCCTCCGGCCCTTTCAGTATATTTTCTTGTATATCTTTTCCTCTTCCTTGCATAGTATTCAACAAATATCTACTGAATACCTCTTGTCACCTGCCATTTTCTAGGCAAGTAGCTGTATCAGTGACTCAAGCAAAAGAATGATCCTTGTCTTCAGAAGATTTACATGTAAAAGTTGAAAAGAGGCAATAAACAAAATTGGCTTTCTTGGGCCGGGGATTTAGCTTAGTGGTTCTAGCATCTGCCTTGCAAGCACAAGGTTCCCAGTTCGATCCTTGGTAACCATGTACCACAGTGCTGGGTGTGGTGGC
Source organism: Thryonomys swinderianus (assembly GCA_004025085.1). Taxonomy (NCBI): domain Eukaryota; kingdom Metazoa; phylum Chordata; class Mammalia; order Rodentia; family Thryonomyidae; genus Thryonomys; species Thryonomys swinderianus. Next base: position 62,438 of record PVIC010002763.1, read on the forward strand.
TTACGCCTGTAATTCTAGCACTCAGGAGGCAGAGGCAGGAGGATTGCTGTGAGATTGAGGCTTGCCTGGGTTACACAGTGAGCTCAGGGCCAGCCTGAACTACAAAGCAAGACCCTGTCTCAAAAAAAAAAAAAAAAAAAAAGGCTTCCTTTTCCTTTCCTTGCCTTTGCGTAAAGGATCAAGCAAAACAAATATTTGTGCAAAAACCAGAAGCTTATATTTCTGTCCCTTCTGTTTTAAGTACAGTTTATTTGCCTTCTTGTTGATCAGTGAGAAAGAACTTTTATTGTCACTTTTATTAACTTTGGCATGAGACCTAGCATAATGCTGTGTGTCTGGGGAGTGTAGTAAATATTTGTAACCTTTGAGACCATCTCTCTGTGCCTGCTTGCTGATTCCCATAATTCTTTGCTGCCATATGCCTGCCTTGTCTTTTTAAAAAAACTATCATCACTTTTCTGAGAAAAATTAATTTAAGATCTCTAGATACCTTAATGCTTTCTGTAATACTGTGGCTTGTGCTTTAGAATGAGTCTACCAAAGGTGGTAGTGACACACCAGCTGTACCCTGAAATGTTTCAGGATTCTAGAGTTTAGCAGCTAGGGTTGTTGTGGTAAATATTCTTTGCATATATTGTTTTAAAGTATTAACTCTGTGGTAGGTCTGGAAAGGTCATAATGCATATGAAACTACCAGAATGAAACTGTACAAAGTCTCAACACATAATTTTTGAAATTTGTTGTTTTTTTAATGCCTTTAAAAACTTTTTTTTAGGAAGCAGGGATCAAACTCAGGACTTTGCACTTGCCAAGCAAGCACGGCACCACTGAGCTACATCTCTTGTCCTTGAAGTTTGATATTTTTAATGCATATTTTAAAAATGACAAATATTCTGTGTAGGGATTTTTAGAAGCCTAGAAATTTTGGTGTTATCTTGGGTAAAAAAGGAATTTATTTGTTTCTTATTAAGATTTGCATTCAAAGGATGGTCAGTAAGCAGAAAGTCATTTCCAGGTACAGAGAAAAAAGATGATATATTGTGGTAGAACATAGTTATACTTTGTTTTTTCTTAATGCTTCCTTCTCACAGTGTTTCACATATTATGTTATCCTCCTAATAATCCAGTGTATTTTTTCCTACTATTCCAACTACTATATGGAAACTAAGAGATATCAGTTGATTTGCCCAAATAACTGGTAGATGTTAGAATTGGGACTTTCTGATTACAAGGTCCACAGCTTCTTTTCTGTTACAGCTTCCTGAAAAGTTTCTGCAGTAACTATAGTAAGTTTTAGGAGAAAGGAAGTTCCAAGGCCATTTCTAGTGGTGCTTAAGGTAGATCTGAAATTCAGTCTGAAAAGCGAATAGTTTCTCTACCCATGAGAGGGGTATTTCCTGAGATTAAAACTTTGAGTTGTAGCTTTGCAAAATATTTGTTATCTTTTGACTCTGGGCTGATGGGAGAGATTCTTCAGTATTCAAAGATTGACTTTGGCATGAAGTAGTACAGGTTGAGCATTCTTAATTCAAAATTCCTAAATCTAGATGTGAAATCTAAATATTTTTGAACACCGACATGATTGTCAGTAGTTTTGAATTTTGGATTTTTGTTGTTGTTGTTGTTTGTTTTTTGTTTTTTGTAGACAAGGTATTGTTTTGTAGTTCAGGCTGGCCCTGAGCTCACTATGTAGCCCAGGCAAGCCTCGAACTCAGCAATCCTCCTGCCTTTACCTCCCTAGTTCTGGGCTGACAGGCATGAGCCACCATGCCTGGCTGAATTCTGGATTTTGAGATTAGGGATACTCAATTGGTAGTTTGTACAAATACTCCAAAATCTGAGAACCTCTGGAATCTCAAACACTAGGTTTTCCATATTTCAAATAAGGGATACTCAGCCTATACTTCTTAGAGAATTATTCTCTTGAATTTTGTTTGCAGCAGTTTTCTTTTTAATCTCTTGTTCCCAGGAGCCTCCAGAAGATGATGCAAATATCATAGAGAAGATTCTGGCATCTAAGACTGTCCAGGAGGTTAGTGGCTCCTGTTCCTAGTTTTATGTCACTAGCACAGATCCTGTCCTCTGTGAAGAAAGTTTAGCTAGAGAATCTGGAAAAGTTGTTCCTGGATAGAGTAAGAGTTTAGCGGTAGTACTGTCTGGCTAGTCAACATTTATTTTTATCTCCATGAAAGATTTTAGTACAAAAAATTATACAATATATAGAATGGCTCAGATTTATAGTTTTCTTTGTTTGTTACTCTAACCTTAGGTACTTTTACCCCTTAGCTTTTTTTTTTTTTTTAATTTTTAGCAAATTAGTCATCAGTGGCTGAAAATAAAAGGAAAAAGAGTCCTAATAGAAATGTATTGGGATTTTTTTTCTTTAGACATCTCAGAGCCATTGTAGAACTTCCCTAGACAAAATTCTTCATGTGGGAGAGTATGTTGTCACTGGTGAGAACATAGCTTTATTTTTACCTCCTGTATTTATGAATGTCAATTTCCTTGCCATTGCTTAATGGGAGGGGTATGGGGGATGTCGGCCATTAGTAAAATCACCTCTTTACCAGGCTGCAGTTCTGACATTTCTGAGAGCCCTGGAACAACTTGGTTTTATCAATCAAATACTGTCCCTGCCTGAGTGTTGTCTTCTTGGAAGAGCACTGTTCTTTTAAAAAAAAAAAATTAATATATAACAAATACCTTTGTATTTGGGCTTTGGAAAATCTAGCCTAAAGCCTATTAGGAAAATGAAAATATCCTCAAGAAATCTTTGAATAAAGTGGGTCAGGGTATTGATTTACCTGTTTGCTTTATGTGTTGATTTGCCTTGGATCTGGGCTGATAACAAGTTGCTATTTGTTACAGGTTCACCCGGGAGAACCTCCATTCGACCTAGAACTATTCTACGTTAAGTATCGAAATTTGTACGTTTATTTAATATATATATATAAATATATGGATTTTATGTAATAAAAATTCCTTTTCCTTGACATTTTATTCTTTTGTATTTTCAGAAATTGGTCCCTAAGGTATGACCTACAGATACTGGGCAAAATCAGTTCTCCTTAGGTGGTAGCGTTTAATTTTGGCAGCACATAGACTCCCCTAGAAGGCTTTTTAAAACTACTGAAATCCCTCTTCCACCCAAGACCAGCTGCCTCAGACTCAGAGTGAGCCCCAAGCAGTGATACTTTTTAAAAACTCCCTAGGCACCTAGGGTAAAAAGCTGCTAAGAGTGTATGCCATTTCCTTATTTGCATTTTTCTTCCTCTCTGCTACCTGTACATTTTCACTAATGTGCATTTGATGGTTTGGCCACATCTAACCATTCTTCCACTCTGTACCAGGTTCTATAGAAGCTGCAGAAAGATCAGTATCTTAGAATTACATCATTTTGTGAGTTTTTCTTTTGTTGTGGCTTTCAGGGCCAAGGCCTTCCTAAGTAGGATCTCCAGACACAGTAGGATCTTCTCTCACAACAGACCACTCTGATGCCCCTGTATAAGATTGTCACCCTGTTCATTGAAATCTTAAAGCTCAGTCACTTGCTAGCTATGTGCATCTCACAATTTGTGTATCTTTGGATAGTTCCTACTTACACTGTAAATGGGCTACAATGGAAGAGCTGGAAAAGGATCCTCGCATCGCGCAGAAGATCAAGCGATTTAGAAATAAGCAAGCACAGATGAAGCACATTTTTACTGAGGTAAAGCAAACTTTACTGACTCATTTGACTGTTGCTTTTCTTGCAGCATTAAATACTGGGTATTTTAGTCCAACAGATCTGTTGTTCAGGTCAGATTGTATACTATTTTATTTTATATACACTGTTTACCTCTGGATAGAAGTACTATTAGGTCCATCTTGTCAGAAGAGCGGTGTGGCAAGAAGCATCAGATGTCCCAGAGCCTACATATCCTTTGTCCCTGAGATTCTCTCATTTATTCTAATGAAGTCTGCACAAAGATTTAGCTATGATGAAGGGTTGTTTCTATTTGGAGAAAAATTAAAAGCAAACAAAATTTTAAATAATAGGCATTTTAAATTTTTTTTTTTAGTATATGTTCATAGTATGTAATGATTACATTCATTATGGTGAGTTGGTATGTGTTCATAACACATTTAGTTCTTTTTATGTCCTCTTCCTTTCATCTCTTCCCTTTCTTCCCCTTCCCTTCATCTCTTGGTCCTTTCCCATTTGTAAAAGATCTCTTTATTTCCTATTATTCATCTTTCATTTGTTATTTATCTATTTTTTTTATTTGCTTTTGAGACAGAGTCTTGCTATATAATGGCCTTGAACTCACCAAGTGTCCTGGGTTGGACCTCAAACTTGGAGTGATCCTTCTGCCTCAGCCTCCTAAGTTTCGGAATTATAGGCATGCAGCATGCCTGGCTTGGATTTTTAATATAAGAGAAACAATTCTTAAATGTCTTATTTCACTTAAAATTATAGTCTCATAATTGTGATTCATAGTCTATGTAAGTATATCCTGGAGAATGGAATACTGTACATCTAGTAAAAAGGGTGTTGGAGAAAAATTATTAGTGATTTGGAAATTGCTTGGTGTTACAAAGTGTGATGGTGTTAATAGAAAATGACTAATGTTATAGAAAGTTCTATTTAGTGGTGCAAGAGAAAATAATGTAATAATGCATGGAAAATGTCTTCAGTAAACACATGAAAATGTTGACACCATTTTCTGTGGTTGTTGGGATTCTAGTAAATTCTATTTTCTTTTTTTATGTGGGTTTCACTTTTGAATAGCTAGTGTTTGCAGAAAGAACAATACTTGTTCTTATAAAGTCATTAATACTAGCCCCTAATGAGTATACTTAGATATCATTAAATTATAGTAAATTGCTTTTACACTTACCCAATTTATTCACATTGTGTTGTTTCCTCAAGGGATAAAAATTACTTTAGAGGGCTGGAGGGTTAGCTCAGTGGTTCCAGCCCCTGCCTTGCAAGCGCAAGGTCCTGAGTTCGATCCCCGGTAACCACATAGAATGCTGGGCGGGGTGACTCATGCCCACCAGCAGTCAATACCACATATCACAGTGCCGGGCGTGGTGGTTCACGCCTGTAATCCCAGCACTCGGGAGTCAGAGGCAGGAGGATTGCTGAGTTCGAGGCTTGCCTGGGCTACATAGTGAGCTCAGAGCCAGCCTGAACTACAAAGCGAGACCCTGTCTCAAAAAAAAAAAAAAATTACTTTAGAATCATGTCAATAAACATTCTCCTTATCCTAATTTAGAAGCCTTCCTATTTAACCTTAAAGTTTGACCTTTGCCTTTTCCATGATTGTAGTAAAAGCTATAAGAACTGTTTTTCATGGCAGTATTCATCTAATAGTGACATGGTGAAAGGAAGATGACAATTAGAAACATTCTTTTTAAACAGAATCTCAGTCTATAATTCAAACTGGACTTGAACTCACCATCTAGCCCTGTATAGCCTCGAACTCATGTCAGTCCTCCTACCTCAGCCTTCTGAGTGCTGGGCTTATAGGTGTACACCACCATACCTGGCAGACGAGCCATTCTTGAAATCTTTGGTTATTCTCACTATTTCTTAGTGAGAAATTTTATACATCACATTTTATACATGCTCATTTCTTAGCAACTATTTGCAAGGCAGCAAATTGTTTTCATGTCAAGTTCTTCTGTTTTAAGCACTGCAAGATAAACAGTCATGTGTTCTTCCTATCTCTATCACTGGCACTAGGCATCAGGTCAGTGCCCAGTAGTTATTTGGCTGTTCCAGGTAGGGAGTAGGGTTTACCTTGCACTAGTCCCTACTTCAGACCCTTCAACATTTCACACTCTTGGAATAAAGTTTAAAGTGCTTAATAGAGCCTATGTTTGTCTGCTTTCTGATAGATTCCCATGGGAGATTTTTCCTTGCTTGGGCACAGAGAAGGAACTGTGAGGGAGTCTAGAAATAGTACAACAAGAGTTCACACGATAGTGGGGAGAAAAAGCATTTGAGATTAGAGTGTATCATGAAATTAAGATCAACTAATAGTGGGCAGTAGTTACAAAACAGTGTCTTTGATCTCGACATAGTTGGCATTTTTATTAGTAATTTGAGTAAGTATTCTAGTAATTTTTTAGTAGAGCATCTTCAAGGCCACTATTTCCAACTGTTTTATGCGGTAGCCAAGATACATAGGATCCAGCTTAAGAGGCTGCAAGTTCCCACCCTGCACAGAGGTCAGGGCCTTCTGACTCAAAAACCCAACTCCTGGGCTGGAGATGTAGCTCAGTGGTTCCGGCGCCTGCCTCGCAAGCGCAAGGTCCTGAGTTTGATCCTAGTGACCACATAGAATGCTGGGCATGGTGATTCACGCCCACCAGCAATCATTACCACATACCACAGTGCTGGGTGTGGTGGCTCACGCCTGTAATCCCAGCACTCGGGAGGCAGAGGCAGGAGGATTGCTGAGTTCAAGGCTTGCCTGGGCTACATAGTGAGCTCAGAGCCAGCCTGAACTACAAAGCGAGACCCCGTCTCAAAAAAAAAAAAAAAAAAAAAAAAACCAACTCCTGGAAATCCAGATATCCCAACCACATCAGTACTGGGAGAACACATGAGAAAGTCAGAGTTTAGGTTTGCCTGTCCATGCTAGCAGGAGTAAAACAGGGAAATAAATGTCATGTCTTAACTATGGCATTTTAAGAGACTTTATAGTTTTGAAATAGAAAAAAAATGGTAGCAGTTCTAGGGAGAAAGGGTACTGCCCATTTATTTTTCTGTAAGTTTACTATGTGCCAAGTCACATGAATCCCAGCCTGCATCACTCATTCCTTAGTGTGATGTTCCTTTGAGTTCTAGAACCGAGTAAGACTTTAAAAACCTAAGAGCAGCTGCAAGAAGACTGTAGTGGTAGTAGAGGGACAGAAGCATAGGTGAGCAAGTAAGAAGTGCACTGCATGGTGGGCAGAGCCTGGGCTCTTAAATGAAGCTGCTGAGGTTTTCTCCGTGCGTGCACGTGCGTGTGCACACACACCCACCCCCACACACACACACAATGAGCCACCCACATAAACTCCTTTAAATTCACCATCATCTTCTGTGTACAGTGGAACTCAGATTATCAGTCTTGCAGAACAGCTATGCATAAGTGACATAGTGCTATTGTTGTTTCAGCTTTGCTAAGGTCTAATTGACAAAAATTGTGTATAATTAAGGTGTACAGCTTGATGTTTTAATGAAATAATCTGTCTTGCAAATTTCAATTACACAAATATAGTATTTTTGACTGTTGCAACTGATGTACTCTGGGATCTTCGGAATATTTATCTACAGTACTGAAATTTTTGTACTTTTTACCAACACCTATCCTTCCCCTCTGCCTTGGCAATCACCATTCTACTCTTTGCTTCTATGAGTTTGGTATATTCCACATAGAAGTGAAATCATAGTTTTTGTCTTTCTGCACCTGGCTTATTATACGTACCATAGTGTCCTCCATATTCCATCTTGTTGCAAATGGCAAGATTTTCTTCTTCATCTAAGGTTAAGTAATACTCCATTGTTTGTGCCTTTAAACCACACTTTCTTTATCTGTTTATTAGGGATGAACATTTAGCTTATTTTCATATCTTGGCTATTCTGAACAATAAATGGCACAGTAGATATAGAGGGGTTTAACAAGGTTTCTGATGCTTAATTACTAAGAATTCCATAAATTTTAGTTCTTTATATTATTTAGAGGTCTGCCAATGGAACATATGAAGATAGTTTGACAACCTTTCTTTTTATTAACTAGGGAAGAGATGTTAAAGAGCCAGCAGAGGGGAGAGAATCAGATTAATGATCTCAGTTCAAAACATGATTCTTTCCTCAATTCTGGTCACAAACCAAATTGGATGGGAGCTCAATCAAATTTCCTCATAAGGGCAACCTTGAACCTAACTATTGAGTTTTATTCAGTTCTCGTCCAGTTCAGTTTGCAACCAGAATCATGGGAAGAATTAAGTTCATGAACCGAGTGGTACCACTGTATTTGTTGCTCCTATGAAGAAAACAGTTCACACTAGTGAGTGATAATTACAAGGAAGGAAGTTAGGCTATGATTAGTGAATAATGATACAGCCTGTGATACTATTAAACAGGTAGAGGTCAAGCTGTTTTGGCAATGGATCAAGGTAGTAAATTTCTTAACAGGAGCAATTGAGGTTTTCCAGGGATGCCGTAATAAGTAATTCTGCACTGATTAGACAATGAAACTGGATACCCCTAAAGTGCCTTCCAGCCTAAGAGGCAATAAGAACATCCCAGCAGTCCAGGAAGAGGGTGTATAGGTAAGAAAGACTTGGTGACCATTTCTGTTTACACAGTTCTATGACCTTGGTCATAATACCTAACCTCTTTGATTCAGTTTCCTTATTTACAAGATAGTCTAGTATTTACTGTCTCTGTGATGTGTAAATAAAAGCACCCCGCATAACTTGGGACGTGCATTAAATATTCCTAAATGTTGCTTATTCTTGATTTGTAAATAAATCTTTTTTGAAGCATAATAAACATAAAGTAAATTCTAAGCATTCATCTCAGTGAATTTTTACAAAATAAATTTTTTGAACTCTACATAAATCAAGTAGTGTAACTTCATCAAACTCAGTAAACTCCCTTTATGCCCTTTCTAATGTTAGCTTTTGTCCTTAGTAAGAATGAAAAGAAACTAATTCCAAGTTGCCAAGGGAATGAAGGACCAGTAACACAAAGGAATCTTGTGTTCATTTTTCTAAATAGCTGTGTTGATCAATAGGAAATTCTTACCTAGCCATGGTACACCTTCTAACATATTTGGATGCTTTAAATTTAATCATGGAGATAAGAATTTGGGGACAGTGAGGAACTTGTCTGTGAGGTTACTTTTTCTGTCTTTGCTGGATGTTTTGGTTTTCACTTTGCACTCTTTTTTGAGATAGTACTGCTGTGTAGTTTACATTGGTCTTAATCTCACTGTAACCCAGGCTAGCTCAAATTCTTGGAGATCCTCTGCCTTAGCCACCTGAACGCTGAGATTATAGACATGTGTCTCCCCACCCACTGTTTTCTAACAGAGTCCAAAGTACGACTTAGACTGCTGGGTTTTAGATTTGGGGGAAAGGAGGTATACTTAACTGTTCTCTTCTGTTTGCGTTAGCCTGATGAAGATTTGTTCAACCCAGACTATGTAGAAGTTGACCGCATTTTAGAGGTAGCCCACACAAAGGATGCAGAGACAGGGGAGGTGAGTGTGTTGTCATTTGCCTGTCTTATAGTGTTGTCCCTTTTTCTCATGTTTTCCTTGTTTGGTTAGCATGTGGTATGTAATGATATTCACATTTTGTGACAAAAGGTAGATTCAGTGCTTGGCAGAGTATGACTGACACTTTTTATCCAATACAAAGACCACTAAGTTTGTCTCGTTTCACACTAGGAAGTGACACATTACCTGGTGAAGTGGTGTTCCCTGCCATATGAAGAAAGCACGTGGGAGCTAGAGGAGGACGTGGATCCTGCAAAAGTTAAGGAATTCGAATCTCTGCAGATTCTCCCTGAAATTAAGCATGTGGTAATGTATCTAGCCCTCAGATACCTCCTATAACATAGAATTTTATGAACTCAGTGATTGTGCTGCCTGTTGAGCCGTGTTCATCTGTAGTTTCTGTAGTATCTTTGTTGTTCCCCACATTGAGCCTGTAGTTCAGGGTATTTTCCCTGAACCATGGTTATCATCAGGTCTGGGCTCCATTTGAACATATGCAGCATTGAAGAAGCTTGGATGTGTGCTTCAGTTTCTTTTTGTTTTGTTTTTGTTTTTTTGTGAGACAGGGTCTCACTTTGTAGTTCAGGCTGGCCCTGAGCTCACTAGGTAGGCCAGGCAAGCCGCCGCGAACTCAGCAATCCTCCTATCTCTGCCTCCTGAGTGCTGGGATTACAGGCATGAGCCACCACACCCGGCTCCGTGGTATGTGCTGTTGATTGCTGGTGGGTGTGAGTCACCACGCCCAGCATTCTATGTGGTTACTGGATCGAACTCAGGACCTTGTACTTGCGAGGCAGGCGCCAGAACCACTGAGCTAAATCTCCAGCTCGCGCTTCAGTTTCTTAACAGGGCTGTCATGTGGAGGCAGTGAGGTAGGATATATAAAGAATGCTGGTGTGCCAAAGAGGCTCAGTTGATAGTGTCTTTCATGCTTCTTATTTCTTACCTCTTGCTCCCTCAGTGATCTCTTTGCTTTTCTTAACAGTAAAATAATGTATTATAAATATTCAATAGGTGTGGGAAATGTAATAAAATGATACTTGATTAGTGATAGACAAACGCAGAAAGGTAAATAAGAGGTTGGACATTTTAAACAAGGCATGGAAAAATGGTTATAAACCTCAATACAGCAATAATTTAAATGTAAATTACCCAAATAAATGCAAAGGTTTTCAGAGTATCTTGGTTTTTTTAAAAACCAAGATAAATACCATAGTGGGAATACAAAGTGAAGGATACAAAGAGAAACAGCACTTGAACACTATACAAAAGAAATTTAACACAATTGTATTATATCACACAAAGTAGACTTTGACAAAAATATTGATAGATAGTAGGAAACATGCAGATAGATTTTTGCAAATGAGAACCAAGTTTTGGAGAGAGGAGGGAAGCAAGGAAGAGGAAGGGGACATAAAAATAATTAAGATGTGCTACATACATGTATCGATGAATGTAATCATCATGTACTGAATATGTATTAATATGTATATTTTTTGCTTTGTTCTCGCTTTGTAGTCAGGCTGGCCCTGGGCTCACTGTGTAGCCCAGGCAAGCCTCAAACTCAGCAATCCTCCTGCCTCTGCCCCCCGAGTGCTGGGATTACCGGCGTGAGCTACCACGCCTGGCACGGTGGTATGTGGTACTGATTGCTGGTGGGCATGAGTCACCATGCCCAGCATTATCGTATGTGGTTACTGGGACCGAACTCCTGACCTTTTGCTTGCTAGGCAGGTGCTGGAACCAGTGAGCTAAATCCCTGGCCCCCAAAAAAATGTTTTAAGCAGAAAAATTAGCAGCAATAGGTAAGATGTTTTACAGTGTTAACATACTTAGAAATGTATAATAATCCTGATAAGTATCCTTTAATGTTGCTTCAAAATATGAAGCAAAATATGACAAAGAGAAAAAACAAATCTATAAATCTATACTTTTACCTGGATGAATAGTTGATAGAAAACTCCTATAAATCAATAAAGAAATAACAGGTACAATTAGCACAGCTAACAAAATTACCTAATAAATATAAACACTAACACCAACAAATTCATGCAAAGGAATTTTTAAAGTATTTCTTCTTATCCTTAAGCGAATGAATAGTCTTTTATCTGTGGATCACTGGGGCTTCACTAAGTGAGCATAGGATTTTTTTTTTTTTTTTGAGACAGGGTCTCGCTTTGCAGTTCAGGCTGGCCCTGAGCTCACTATGTAGCCCAGGCAAGCCTCGAACTCAGCAATCCTCCTGTCTCTGCCTCCCGAGTGCTGGGATTACAGGCGTGAGCCACTATGCCCAGCACGAGAGCATAGGATTTTTGATAACATAGTTTTACAAAAGTAGTTTTCTGGGGCCGGAGGGTTAGCTCAGTGGTTCCGGTGCCTGCCTTGCAAGCGCAAGGACCTGAGTTCAATCCCCGGTAACCACATATAATGCTGGGCGTGGTGGCTCACGCCTGTAATCCCAGCACTCGGGAGGCAGAGACGGGAGAATTGCTGAGTTTGCGGTGGCTTGCCTGGGCACCATAGTGAGCTCAGGGCCAGCCTGAACTACAAAGCGAGACCCTGTCTCCAAAAAGCAAAAAAAAAAGTAGTTTTCTGATTCTGGATTATTCATGTAGAGTATCAACAATTCAAAAGAGGAAGAGTTGAAATCAGCTTTATAAAAGTATAAGTCCCTTGGAAAGAAAGTTGTTAATACGACTATAAGCTAGAATGATGAGATTGTTTTAAAAAGTCACATTTTCATATGAAAATTTGACATCTAGATCCTTACTGG